>BSAI01000012.1:46861728-46905487 GCA_036245035.1 Adrianichthys oophorus | reverse complement strand
AAAAGGGTGGGTTAAAGAAACTGGAGGATGATTACAGGGGAGGGGGGTAGGATCATAAAACAACAGGAAACAAGATGCTGGAAGTTTATAATCATTACAGTCAGGTGTGAATGTTTGTCTAAAATGGGCGGGGCCTGTCCACACACTCAGTTGTTACAAACATACCTGTTGGCTCCAATAGTCTTCACATACAAACCTGTCAACACGACTACAGCTCACACTCATACATACAAACCAACACATGTAGAGCATTCCATTCCATCACGTAAACTAATAGTGCAAAGGCGAGCCGACACCTGTGCTCAGGTGACCCCCGCTGAAGCAGCAGCAGCGGCGACCAGGACCCCCCTACACCCCAAGCACCCAGACAAGGGCCTGCAGGACCGCCACACGGGCCCCCAACACCTGAGAGCAGAGAGGCACAGGAGCACAGAGAGCAAGCCCTAGCCCAGCCAGAAGAACTTTGTATCATAATTGATACTACATAAAAACTACAAAAATTACATTGCAAATATTTTTTGTTGGATTTCATCAAAGGGTTTAAAAAGACCTAAACGTTTGAATTTTCTGTCATGTCTTTGATGTCGTGGGCTTCACTGGCCACCACTGCAGGCTCTGAAAAGACTTCCTGCATGTTTCTCGAGCTCTAATTCTGAGTTTGCATATTCTGAAATCTAAATGCCTGACATTTCTACTTTCATGAACTTTGTTGTCCTAAAATCTCTTCAGTCTGAGCACGGCCGCAGCAGAGCAGAGAAAACAAAAGCTGGCAATCAGACGCCTCCTGTTTTAAACAAAGCGAGGGAGTATCGATCTCTGTTTCTACAACTCCTCCTGTCAGCAAACTTTTATTTCTTGCTGCAGCATATCTCAGGAAGCTGCGCAGACCTGCTTTAAGCTGAATGACATTACATTATCTTGTCTTCCCCGCTGTCCCAGTGATCTATTTCTATCAAAGCGCTCAAAAGCGGCTCGCTGTTGAAGTTAAATTTAGTTTTTTTTTGCAGAGATGGCTGCAGGAGGCAGAACTGCGCCTTGTTTGGTTGTGGGGGCTGCTCCGTGTCTCCATTAATTGCCTCCTGCTCAGAGCAGTCTCATCAATGTGGGACACATTGCAGAGCTAGCATGAATGAAACCCTGAGTTAACAAACTAAACTTTGTTCTAATGTCAGGAGGCTGATGAAGCAGGAAGTGGAACTCTGAATCAGAAAAATCTGCAAAAATCGGAAGAGTTCAGCGGAGGAATCATTCTGTTCAGGTCTTGAAAGTGTTCAACCAGCGACACAAACAAGTGCTGCTGCACAAATATTCTATTAGCTCTCTTGTCCTTTCAGCAGACACTGAGGGGGACATTTTTTCTCCGTCCCTGGAGCAAAGCTCTGAATAATCAATGAATCCTGATTAAATCTACAGCAGGCAGACAGAAAGAGCCAGTGCAGATGAGGCGCGCGTCCGTGGGTGACGTGACGTGATTCATGACAGTCCTGAGAGTCATCCGTCCCCCATCAGGCGGGCGTCTCTCTCCGAGCCCCGGGTCAGCCCCATAATAAATATAGATGTTGACACACAGATTCTAGCAGTCACAGCAGCAGACAATTCATGTTGTGGGTGGACCGAGTTTGGCCTCGTGTCCACACCTGACACCCTCTAATTAGACTTGACAGATGCTCGGCACGTGCGCACGCACACTAATACTTCTCAGCATGGATTGAAATTTCCATATCTCACCCCCCCCTTTTCCTTTGATGCTTTTCCTTTTGTTCTCTGGGTGGATGTGACCAGATGTGGCCCTACTACAAATTTAATAAGAAGGCAGAGATGTGCGTTTGCCTGTGGAGAGTGAGAGACTTTAAGAGTCTGGAGTGTGTGAGGTGCATTGTTGATGCATATATGAAAGTAGATTAAGAGGCCTGTGGCGTGTGCACGCCACACATATGTGCACTCATGCTATGGCAGGCCTTCTCCAAATCGTCTTATTAGCAGGCTCCATGTGTCAGTGGTTAATCCCCGGGTCTCTCTGGGGATGCCCCCATTCCCCCTTCCTCTGTCACCCCCCATCACCACCTCCACAGATGGGTCCTTTTATTTCCCTACAGAATACTAACAATGCCCATTGAAGGATTCCACAGAGCTGGTTTCTCTGCTTAACACCAGCAGCGGCGTTGGATGGCGAACTGATGCGGGAGGAGGCAGAGGGAGGGGAAAAGGGAGGATCCGACATGGAAGGACAACAGGAAAAAGCAAACATGTGTTTCCTGGTGGTTTCTTCTGAGAAACGAGATTTAAAAACAAAGAAACACCAATAAGAATCAGTTGATTTTTCCAGATGCTCTCACATTGGACTGTTTGGTTTTCTCTACAGTTTGTTTCCTTATACAGTTCACTGTGTGGGACAGAAAAGAAAGGATACTTCCAAACCAAAGTGCAAACATTTATTCTAAAGAGTAAAATAAAATAAGTAAAGTATGCAAAACATACAGAGGGGGGAGGAAAGGAATTGATGGTTGTTCCAAACAAATGAAACAAATCAAGTGCAGATCCTTCCAGTAACATTGGATTATCTATATTGTATAATAGTTTCTCATGTAAGAGACCAACAGATTAGTTGGATCAGGAAAAAACCTCCAGCAAGACAAATGTCTGTCAGAGCGACATCTGAGGAAAGACACTCAGGCAGGCGAGTAACCGCAGGAAACATGTGGAAACAGAAACACAATATCCCTGGAGCATGTGTTATAGGACAACAGGATCAAGTGAGTCATTGGAGCAGTTAGAGACCATGAAGCAGATGAGCATCTTTGTAAGACAAAAAAGATGTTTGAGTAACTGCAACAGTGAGAGAACATCAAGAGAAGACGAGTTGGTCATTGGACCATTTGTTATAAGACGAACTCAGTGTGATGGTAAGTACAACATCAAGGATGAAGATGGTCAAACTCAACATCACTAATATCTGTGATGACTAACGAGCTTTAATGAGAAGACAGGATGGAGACAAACAGAGAAACATCTGTTAAGGTGTTGGTGACCCCAACAATGACACGTTTTCATGATGAAGAGTAGACAGAAGAAAAGTTTACAATGAAGAAGCACCAGGCTGTCCTCAAATGACCCCTGGTTTTAGCAGATATGATTTTGAGACCAAAGGATTTCTTTTGAATAAAGTTTAAATAAAGTTTGAGTGGAAAGCAGGAAGGGGAAGAAGGGATTTGTGTTTGCATCTTCAACCACAATCCATGCTGGAATAGGAATAATATTTTCTCCTCACCCTCTTCTCTTACCCCTAAAAAAGAAAACAAAACCAAACCGGAATATTTGGTCACTCCGAAAAAAAGTGCCTGGAACCGACCGAACCAGTGTGCATGACATTAATTCATATTCGTGTTTTGTCCCCGGCTGGAATTCTATGACACCAAGAAAGAGAAAGCCTGAATTCACCAGATTTTCACCACTTTGACATTTCACACCAAACTGTAGGTGGTGCACATGCGCTGGTATCGGATAGAGAAAGTCCAGTGGGAACACCATGGGCTAAACGCGTGTCACATGGCCAGTATGAATGGAGCATAAGTCGCACTTTTGGGAGAAGCTTGACAAAATATAGGACCAAAACTGACATTTCATCTTGAAAGGCAAATCATAACAACTGAATAGATGACAATAATAAACGGAATATCTGCACGCTTCACTACCGTAACACACTGATGCCTATTGAGGTTCATGAAGCATAGGAGGATCTAGTGTATTAGTGTAACATGGAAACCATTATTGGTAACACTTTATAATAAATACCCGAACAAATCATTATTAAACTGTTAGTTCTCGAGTTATAAATGACCTGTTAAATAATAGTTAACAGTTTGTTAAGGATATATAAATGTAGGGTTCTAATTAGGATAGCTATAACGGGTAGTTATTATAAAGTGTTACCCAATTTTTGAGATAACCAAGATAGCACATAGAACATGTTAACAAGTCAACTAAAATAAACTCCTTATATCACATCAAATCTCTGTATCTGTTGAATTCTTCATCGTCTGTGTTGCTTCTGAACAATTCTTCCAAGCTGGCATAAAACTGACACTTCTTCTTCTGCACTATTGTCACTAGCAAATACTGTTTTCTACAGCGTCCTCTAGTGGTCGTTGGTGGGAAAAAACAAACATGAGCATTTTTATCAAAAAAATATAAAAACTTTAAGTTGCATTTCTGGCTAAACTATGCAAAATAACGTGACTTATACTGCAAGAAATACGGTAATCATAATTAAAAGACCAATGGGAAGACTTTTAAAATACCTCACAATCGTAGTCTGTCTTTAAGCTCAGTTATTGTTGCTTTCCAGTCCAATAGATAAGGTCATACAAACAAAGACTTGAATACTCTTCCATAATTAGATGATCTGGCAGAAATAGTGATTGATATTCAGAGTGGATTTTAAAACACAAATGCATTTGTTGGCATAAAGCCTCAATGACACTAAAAGTGAAGCGATTCTGCTGAAACCTTTCATGCCGCCGTAGGAACGTGATGTACTCACAGAACCAGGGGGAACGCTCCGTTGTCAGGTAAGCCATGTATCTGATGACAACACGCACACACGTTTTCACAGAGCTGGTACAGCCAACAGTAGCCAGAAAGGCTCGAAGACGGGGAATTACTGTGATCCCAGGGTTTCTAATTATAGAGGCTCATTATTGAATTTCTCTGCAGTGCACACCAACCGCCGCCTTCACTTAAGTCAGTGTGTCTGTGGGGCTGGGCGAGGAGGAGAGACGGACCAGCAGAAGAGAAGAAGATCTGAGGGAGAGCTTTGTAGAAACTCAGGTGTCCTTCTGCCAGAGACTCTGCACCAAACTATCAGCTGCAAAAAAAGACATTTTCATGATTTTTTACAACAATTCACACTTTAAGATTGAAGTAAAGAAGACATTTTCTGGAAGACATAATTCAAGCAAAGGAAAGGGCTTCAGCTTATCTGCTGCTGCTGCTGCTGCACGGAGCAGGAATCGGCCAAGAGCGGCATGTTTGTCAAAGGATGAAATAAACAGAATCTCAGATGTGATTTTTCTTGTGGTTTCATTTTAGTTAAACAGCTTCTACAGTTCTGAACATCTGCTGCTGATTAAACCAAAACGTAAGGACATCCGGAATCGCTCCCCACTTCTGATCAGCTTGAACACTTCCACTTCACAGCCCTGAACTCGCTCAGCATCATCAGTTCCTCCAGATGAAGTCAGTCGGCATCACAGCACTCCTCCCTCATCTTCAGTCTTCTTCATCAGCACCAGGGAGGGCCCTGGGTGGGGGGTTTCCAGCTGGCTCAGAGCATCCTCCAGGCCCACTGTCATTCCTCCCAGTGATGCAGTGATTATATTGGAGTGAACTTTGCTGGATTCTCTACAGAAATAAAACAAAGGTCATTTTTCTAACTTTTCAAACAAAAAACCTTTTTTTCCTTTTCTTTAGATTATTTTGCCAAACACTGAAACAAACTCGGTGTTCAAGAAATTTGTATGTGCACAAACTTTTGTCTTCGTCTGATGAATATTGACTTTAATCTACTAAACTATCAACACAGAAAATAGGATTTTCTTGTAGGAGTTCAAATTCCCACACACTTTCGATGATATCTGTAAAAATTACAAGACCGCAGAATTGATTTACTCTTTTTTTCATACATTTAATATTAATTCTATTAACATCTGCATAGTGGAAGCATCTTTCTGTTTTGTGCAGAAGATCAATGAAAACTGGAAATGTGGTGGTTTTTGTATTTAAACCGACTTTGCTGCTTTTATTCTTGTTGTCGCTTGTCTTTTTCTTTGTTTCATTAAAGTTTGCAGCTGTTGTTTGCATGCTGTTTTACAGCATGACAATAAAGACTGAGTACTTAGCCATTTTAATTTGCTTAGAAATACAAAACAGACATTTATGTCTTTAAAAACTGTAGAACTACAATATTTCTTCAACAAGTTTCTGCTGCATCTCTTTCCATTTTCTCTGAACACTTCTTGGTTAAAGGAGAAGGATCCTGAAAATCCAGGGATCACCTCCATCAATTTTTATACAGAAAAGACTAGAGTCAGCCCAGCACCTGGTGATGGACTGGTTGCTATGGTGATTCCCGGCTCCAATGAAAGGAGTTTGTACCAAACTAAAACAGAAGAAAATGTCTCACTAACAGCAACAGTCTGAAGCAGAAAACATTCATATGAAAGATTTTTTAATTCTGAGAAGAAATGCTATTAACAAAAAAGTTTTTGGACTCACAGATGTTTGAGGTGGCCACAAATAATTCAATCCTTAATTCAAAACGTTCACACTTGTGGTGATGGAGCTGCTTCACTTCCTTCTTCTTTGCCGTTCGACTGCTTCCCTCAGGCATCAGAGAATCATCAACTTTTCTAATAAAAAACAAACAAACAACAACAAAAAACACAGCTATTGTAGTTTACACAAATCACTTCCTTCTCCATTTTCAGTACAGCTTTTGTAAGATTAATAGACAGTAACTCCAAATCTTATTTTTGAAGTTACATTTTAGGAATCAACAAAGTCACTTGCTTTTAAACACCATATTTTGTAAATGTACGACATTAGAAATAGGAAAACAGCAGAAACTTTCAGGTAGCAGGGAGATAGACAAGCACGTTTTTCTCTGAAACATTCAGAGTGCAGACATAAAAGCTTTTCAGATGTTTTACCCCCGAGCTTTGCTCCAGTCTGTGGTCAGCTGTGTGTAAATGCACTGATTTCAGAGCGTCTGATAACACAATTCCTGTCCTGTCCAGATGTGTAATTGTCCCCATTTAAACTTTGCAATGTCTCACGCACGGTTCTACGTCCATTTTAAGAGCTCAAAAGAAGCACATCTTTTCCAGCAGGTTTTTTCCTTTCTAAATGCGTTTGTGTAAAGTTCTGCACATTTTCACCTGCTTAATGCAACTTTCTGAGCTTAGAGACCTTCACAAAAGAAGGATCTGATCAAAAAAGACCAGGAACTGCTTCTGAAATGAGAAAAGCAAACAAACAACAACAAATGAGCGCATGATAATAAAAACACCTGAAGTTTCCCGGGAATGCTGATGGCCTGCACATCTATCCACACTCGGCTGTAGTTTGGATCAGGTGAGTACTGAGATCTGGATCTCTTTGAGAGCATTGGAGCTCTTTTTTACTCTAGTTTAGCATGACCTGATACTATTTTGTTTAGATAATATTAGATGTGGGAAAATGTAATAATAAAAGGATCCATTTTGTTTTACTGAAATAGCGATAAACTTGTCAAGTTTTGTTGCATGAGTCTTAATCTTGGTGGATGCTTCTCTCTTCGGCCTGTTCTGCTTAGTGTTGTCAATCAATTAAAAAAATAATCAGATCAATCACACTTTTGGGTTGTGAATAATCACAAAGTTTTAATGGATACATTTTATTCGACAATATGCGGCTTTTGAACAAAAAGAAGGCCAGAGAAAACATTTTCTCTTCATTTTTATTGTCTGGAATGTTTTAATTTGTAAAGTTTTAACTCAGAAATCTCAGAAGTGTAATGTTTGTGCACAAACCACATCAACAGTAAGACAAGCAGAACTGTAAAGACTTGAATGTCTGCAGTATTACTCCAACAAAACAAAAATGCTGATATACAGCCAGAAGAAACTAACATTGTGTTTCTGCACTTTAAATGGTCTCAAATCTGATTGGCTGCTGGGTGTTGATGCGCATCTAAAAAAGTAGTTCCGGTCACATAGCCTAAATGTTCCATATCACTGCGCAGTCTTCTTTAAAACAAACTTTTTTTTTCATCTTTTGGACAAAAACAGTCGGTAAGAGGTGAACTTTCTCTCTGAACTGATGCTTTACTGAACCTATCGTGGTGATCAGCACATTTATTGCTTTCCTCTGCAGTCGTGGCCTGCGACTCTTTTTGTTGTGTTACCGTGACAACGGACAATCAAATAGTCAGCTTTTAGTGAGAAAGTGATCTAAACCGTGAAAATAACAAGAATACAGTACTAAAAATCGGTTGAATATTTTTTTCTTTTTTAGGTGACCATGTTATTAGTGGGATAATACCCGATGAAGTGTGCATTTTCAGAAATTAACGCACACCCTGGAAGTCTGAACCCTCCGACACTAAGCGGAAGACGGTCGCTTCTGCCGTGTAATTAATCTGCGTTAATAAAAATGAACATTTTCAATATTAATCATATGGGTTAATGTGTTAACATTGACAGTCCTAGTTCTGCTGTTCCTTCATGTCATCCTGATGGAACAGTGGAAATGTGCCTCCAGGGATCTGTAGGAACCGGAATCAGACATTTGTCTGTCTGAATAATAGAGTTTTGCTTCAGTCTACAGTTCAATTATTAAAGATAATGCAGTGTGGATATAAGACTTGGAGAGGTGCTTTGTGGACGTGGTGGCTCCTGCCCTCAGGGTCACTCTCTGTCTTCCTGGGTAAAAAGAGACCCCTGCATGAGACTGATGGAATTCCTTCCTGCTGGCCGCAGACTGTTTGTCTGCAGAAGCAACAGATGGCCATGGTCTTGGGTTGCTAAGAAACTGATAATCAAATGCTTTGATTTAGATTGATGTGGGAATCTGAGGTTTATTAAAAGCAGGATGAAGTCTTTTGTTATTCGGAAACCGGGATGTCTTATTTTCCCCGTGCTTTGCTTGGTAAATATTTGCCGTGAGGGCTAGATGGAGGCTTGGCTCGGCGCTCCAAACAGCCTGTGAAAGCTGGGAAATCAAACACTGTGGGTGAGGAGAGGGTGGCACTAAAATAACAGGAAAAACACAACACGTGTGCAAACAAATTCAAATCAAAGATGATTTCACTATCAAAAGGACAAACCTTTATTTTTCATGATTGTTCATGACTGTTGTGCTGATGGTCTGTTATACATTTTTAAATGTCTTAAAGCTATGATACACATATTTTTGCTTCTGTAAGTGTTACATCTTCATGCATCAGAGAAGTTTTCCTTCTATAAGCGGCTTTTCCTGCTCAGCTCCACTCATCCACGGGTTTTGACCCAAACCGATGCCCTCCGTGAGGCTTTTTTACGGCCGCGTGGAGCTAAAACCTAAACATGACTATGACTGCAGAGGATCAGATTCACTTCACGTTGACATTTATTACAAACAGATATGAGTGAAAAAAAACCAAAGCTGACAACGATTTATTTTTACAAAAACCTTCGACTTTTCTGTGCATTTTTAAGCTTCGCAGCATCATAGATACGGGGATGGGGGGCTCACTCAGAAGCAGAGCTGTAAAACACCACAAATGAAGGGTGCAGAAAAGGCTTTCTTGTCATCGTTAGAACTGATCAAAAAAGAAAGTGTACATGTTATTATACAGTTTGTTTTATTGGAAATATTTCTTTTAAAGATTTGAATTTGCTAAGACGATGGTTAGCCTTTTTTGTTCCAAATCCTGTTTGAGCCCAAAGCAGAGTTTGAATGCTCACTGTTTCAAGGATCACTGTAGAATTTCTAAGAGTTTTATGTCTGCACAATGAGGCATGGGCTGCACGGTGGCGCAGTGGTTAGCGCTCCTGCCTCACAGCAAGAAGGTTCCCGGTTCAAGTCCTGGCTTGGGGACCTTTCTGTGTGGAGTTTGCATGTTCTCCCCGTGCATGCGTGGGTTTTCTCCGGGGACTCCGGCTTCCTCCCACCGTCCAAAAACATGCTTCATAGGTTAATTGGTCACTCTAAATTGTCCATAGATGTGAGTGTGCATGGGTGTGTGATTGTGGCCCCTGCGACAGACTGGCGACCAGTCCAGGGGTGTACCCTGCCTTCGCCCATGAGTAGCCGGGTTAGGCTCCGGCAACCCCGTGACCCCGAAAGGGATGAAGCGGATTGGAAAATGAATGATTGAATGAATAATGAGGCATCAAGAAACCTTTTCCTAGATTCTTCTGTTTCATTAAAATTCGCTTTATGTTTTAAACATCAACCAGGAACAGCGGGTTAGGTTTGCTTCAGGGCAGACCGTTAAAGATCTTGAAGTCACAACAGTCCCAATTCACTGATGTCTTTTTTTCCTGCATTTTAGCCTTGGAAAAGGATTTAACATGTGGGGTTAAGGGGTGAGTTGGAATTCACCTCAAGTTTTATCAGCCAGAGTTGGACAATCGACATTTCAAAACCCCATTTTTTGTTCTTAAAATGAAAGATGAGGCTATTCCGATGAGTGGAGAAAACTTTCCAGATGTTGTGACTCAATGTCATCTGGATGAAGAAGAATCTTCGTCTACTTCTGCCTAAAATTCTTATTGTGTCAGACAAAGTTGGAATAATGTCAGGCAAGCAGGTCAGAAGCCAGATGGAGGGAAGAACCACAAGCCGCCAAGACGACACAGAGTCCCAAGAATTGAAAACCAAACTACACAACTTTAGAGAACATCGACACGGAGAACTCGGGATAACAAAAAGGAAAAAAGAGCTGACACTGAAGACTTAGGGAGAGTTCCTTAAATGCAAAGAGCAAACAGCTGTGACTGCTCATCAGGTGAGTGGGCGGAGACACAGCCAGCCACAGAAAAACCCAAAAAAAAAAAACCAAAAACCAAAAGTTCAAACTACAGAAAACCAAACAAGTAAATCTTAAGAAATAAAGCTTCTGATTGAATGAATCAGGTTGATTAACCATCAGTCTGAATGACAGCAGTGGATCTTTATTCAGGAAGCGATCCGATTCCAATAGTGAAGATCAACGATCCACAGATGAAACCACAATCCTTACCTTGTCATTTGTTGTGTCTGAAAGTTTGTCCTTTTACTGGAAAATTAACATCATTTCCATTTAATCACCATCATTTATAGCTTTATTTAGATCAGAATCAACAAAACATAACAGATAAAAACACAAATATTTCGAAAGAAAAACAATGTCACACTCAAAAGATGTTCTGTCAACTTCCAGGTTAACTTCAGCAGTAAACAAAACAAACATCACTGTTGTTTTGGATCATTTAGCAACAAAACCTGAAAATGTTCTCCTCAGTTTTCCCATCCTCAAAATTTAGCTGACTAGTTCTAGAATATATTGATGACATGAAGTCACAGCAATTCAATTCAATTCAATTTTATTTCTATAGCCCCATATCACAGCCATAGCTGTCTCATTGGACTGACATCAATATATTGCAAGAAAAAAAAAATCAAACATGTAAAAATAAACAATATCTGACAATAATAATAATAACAATAATAATAGCAACAGCTCAATAGAAATGGAAGAACTAGAAAACACTCCCAGTCCTTTAATCTGAACTGCCAGCAGTATTTCAAAGAGAAAACAGGTTTTACAAACTGACTTTTTTCATCTTCATAGGAAAAAACGCCCAAAACTTCAGACAAACATTTTAGATTTTGCAGAACATTTTTTCCGGTACGACTTTCCACAGTGCCAGCAGACAGTCACAATACTCCACATCATTGATCACCAGATGTTTGTTATATTTTACAAACATCAGAGAATATCTAACTTATTGCTGCCCTACCTCACATACTGTCATGAAGTTTGGGGGAATAATTATAATTTTCATTGCATCCATTGTACATATTTATTTGCAGAGCTAAGCAGAGGGAAGAGGGTTTGTTAAACCGGGCCATGGTGGCCTGTTCCCCCATTTAGTGGGATTGTGGGGTCTTAGATTAGATTAATATATTTATATTGACATGCTAAAACTGCAGATTTTCTACTATTACCATCCGCTATCTGTGCCATGTTGATGCTCTTACCATTAACATGTTGAATCAAATGTCAATATCAAATGTCAATTTCCTCTCTATTCTTTATCATTTATCCAGTTTTATTTTATTTAGTTTCTCATGCCTCTGTTTGGTGCAGTGCGATTCATATGTTGTCCTTCTTTCCCACTCCCTTGGAGGGGAGAGTTTTCAGGTGGATCGTCTGTGCTCCTGTTCGTTCACTGTGAACTTCACCTCTGGCTTGTTTTACACCCCCAGCTTCATCTGGATGAAGCCCATCTGCTAAACTATTCTTACATGTAGTTGTAGACTTAGATAAGCTAATTCTCCTTGAACAGTTCTAAGTCTGAGGGCACAGATCCCAGTTTATCAACCAGCTTTTGTTTCTATTTTATGTCTGACTTTGTTCTTTTGTATGATTACTGGTGTAATGTCATTGAGACAACTGTGTTGTGACATTGGGCTACATAAACAAAACTGAATATTTTCTTCAAATTATTTATGTTGAAAATAAAATATTTCAGAACTTCATAGTATTTCAGTAAACTGAAATTCAGTCCCATTTTGATAAAAAAAACACACACACCGTAACATTTGGTTTGTTTAGTTTAGTCCACTCAGTGTGGGAGGAAGAGTCCGAGCTCCGGTGAGGTCCGATAGAGGGGCAGAGACTCGAGCAGATGGCTCTCATTCTGAACTTGTCCCGCTGATCCATTGGGCAGACAAACAGCAGTCACGGAGCCTCAGCGGAAGTCCAAATCAGTCCTGAATAGCAGCAGTAGTGATTAAGAATCAGGATGCCAACACAACGGTGCTAGGCACCACCTAGATGAACCACCACAGGGCGGCCGTGGTGCAGTGGAAAGGGCAGTCGGCTTGTGATCAAAGGATTGCAGGTTCGGTTCCCGCCTTGCCCGCCCATGTGTCGAAGTGTCCTTGGGCAAGACACTGAACCCCTCTGATGGATGATGATTGCCTCTGATGGAAGGTTGGCGTGTATGAATGTGTGTATAAATGGGTGAATGGGTCTGTGACTGTAAAGCGCTCTGGGCCTTCAATAAGTTAGAAAAGCGCTATATAAGTAAAACGTCAAACGCCACCTATGACAGCGGCCCCAAAAACAGCGTCAAAACAGCAGCACGTACAAATAAATGCAGATTAACACAAATCGTAGACCGGTACACACATACCTGCTCCCCAGCCTGGGAGGATGACCAACAGGGGTCAGGTGAGCAGCTAGCAGCATCTAATGCTGCACCCAGGGGACTTCTTCCTTTTCCTGGGGGGCGTCTGATGCTTCCCTCAGAAATATTGTAAGGCCTGTTCTGAGTGGCATTTGCAGCTGGACTCAGCTGGACTGGACCGGACTGCCTAGACACAGGCTGAATGTGAACTGCCTCTGCCAGAGGGAAAACCACAAACAAACACCCTCTGCAGGTGAACAGGTGATGCGCACAGGGGGAATCGTTTGTCTCAAGTGAAGCTCCCCCTGCCACAGAGGTGTAATTTACTGGACTCGACGATGTTTATAAGGATCGTGATTCTTTATCGGGGTGGTACTTTGGGTTACGTCACAAATGTTTGAATTTTCGGGAACGTTCAGGTACTCATACTAGTCAGAATACTCATCTCTGGCCGGCCTAGTTTCTGCTAGGAGAATTTGTCTCTAAGACTTCCTAAAACAAGGTGTGGTGACAAAAATAAAGTCTTGAAATGAGCTATAATTTAGGTGTATTGCTCTAATAATTGGACGTGTCTAAAAACAAGCTTGTATTGCTCTAAAAGGTTTCATCAGGAACTGGTGGTAAAGGGCCTGATCTGCAGGAAACTAGGCTTGGTGGCAGAAACTTAAACATTTAAAGAATAAACTTAAACATGCCAAAACCTAGAGAGGAAGACAAAAAAGAGAAGACAAAAAACAGGAGAAAAGAATGAACAAAACAAAACAAAACAAAACAAAACAAAACAAAGGAGACGACCTGCCAATAAAGAACTGAAACCCAGACACTTAAATATACTAAAGATCATCAACACAAATCAAGACAGCTGTGGATCATTTACAGCCTAAACCCGATGTGACTGACAAACATGCTTATATACCCCCCCCCCCCCCCCCCCCCAAAAAAAAAAACAAAAAAAAAGCACTACAGCACAAACCACAATCATCTTAAGATTAGACTAAAATCACAAATACATTTGTCTTAAAAATTAAATGTAAATTATCAGTTTCTTAAAGCAAAAATAAAACTTCTGCTTAAAAGCTTTATTTAAATAATTTAAGATGATGCTTAAATCTATTCAAGATCAAAATGTGTAAGATTTATCTTCATAAAATAAGTCATTACATTTCATTCAAAACATACTGGTTTGTCATTTTTGTCCTAAATCAAGTGTAATAAGATATTTAAACCAGAAAGTAGACAAGGCCTTTGGTGAGACTTTGTGTTTTTGCAGTTTGGTAAACAAACGTTTATTTACATCGTTTATATACAACAAAATAGAAAACCTTGTGGAAGTTTCAAACTTGTTCATGTCCTGATGTTGACATTTGAGACGTGAGGTTTCGTATCAAAGCAAACATTGATTTGGTCAACGCCGCAGCAGAAATGGTTACCCCCCCTGTGATGCGGCATATTGCAGGCGTTTCCTTAGGGCAGACAGGCTGATCAGAGCTGATGTAAGGTGTCCCTCGTGGATTCAGAAATAGATAGATGTTTTGGGACTTATTGTTCCATAAAGGAAAAGAACTCCAGTTATTTTCTCTTTCATCTAAACATTTCCATACGATGTTCCCCAACGCCCCCCCCCACCGTCTTCTGTTTTCCAAGTATACAATAATGACAAATATGTGAAAACCCCAATAGATGCACATGCAAATGCGCGTCTGTGTGGCATTTGCTCATGTAAACAAACTCAATCTGTATCAGAAACATATTGCATCTAAAAATAACTGCTTTAAATGCAGTTATTGTTGGAATAAAATTAAAAAAGCTGCCCCAATTGTTTAATGAACAAATCAAAAAGCAGTCTGTGCTCTTTGAAATAAAAATATTTGTTTGTGCAACAGGACCAACCTGCAAGACTGATTCTGCAGCACACGCATGTAGTCGGCACACGGCCTCATCTGCTTTCATGAGGAAATCGCCTCTGATTCATGGCTCTCGCCGTCTGATCTCTTTCTTACCTGTTTCTTCATCTTGCAGCTTCTTTACTGCCAAGCAAAAAGAGGCGGTAAATATATTATGAAACCTCATTCTATCAGCATGAGAAATACAGAGGCTGCAATGCAATGCATGCAAATCAGTTCATCTCATCTCCTGTTCAAAACAGCACCGGAAGGTAACGGCAGAGTTGGCATCTTTAGTGAAAGCACATACGTTCAGAGAGCAGAGACACAACAGGAAGGGTTCATGCAGGTAAGTTACCTGGATCCCTGATGAACGTGCTAAACTAGTTTACATGCAGTGACATCATCTCCAGCAGTAACATGAAGCAGATTTTTAGTCAGCTCACTTTTACGTATTAATATACTCGGGACAATTTTAAATATAATATAGTTTTAAGTGTTGATATTTTACCCATAGTCACATGCACCTGTACGGGGGCTGACCCATACCGGTGTGTGTGCTGCAGCGTTTGTGTGTAAAATAGGAGATTGTTTATGGATGCTTTCTTTCTTTTCTTGAAAAGTTCTGGACCTAATTCTTGCATAAATAGTTATTGCTGATTAAATATAATGTTTTTCATTTATTGAGCAGCTGGATTGTAAAAAAAAAAAATCTGTTCAATATTTTATTATTATTATTATTTTAAAAACAAGTTTAACCCTACAGATGCAGTTGATAAAAAGTAATAGATACATTTACAACCGAAGGGAAAACATTCAGAATGTGAGCTCTTCCTTTTGAACATGAAAGTACATCAAATACTCTGCAGGCTATGTAACGGAAGTACTTGTAAGTACAAGTTTTACATGTAAATTGAATATTTTTACTGTATTCTGTCTTTTTTGCAGCAAGTCTGAATAGTTATGAAGCAAACTCAATTTTAAATTTCTTTAGAATCAAAACAATTAATTTACGAATAATTTACTCTGATTTGATTCTTGGAGTTTTGTCCCTACAGAAATGATCACCACATCAAAAGTACATGTTGAGTGTCTGCCAAGACTCTTCACCATCAACACATCACCATCATCCAGTTCCAACCAAACCAACGACACAGAAGGACGTTTTTTCCACTCCAAACTCCTACAGAGGACAAGATCTCCTTCAGTGTTTCTTCTCAACTCAAAAATAGGTTTTACAAAACATAAAATTAAGTTCAAAATTGAGATTTTCAAGTATTTTACATTTGCTTTAAGCTCACAGCGTGTCACCATCTTTGTAGTCTTATTTAAAGAAATGTAAAAAGAAAAACGTACCCAGAGGGAGGCAGGAGGGTCACCCTGCTGGAGGCAACAGGAGCAAAGTGTCCTGAGATGACTGACGGAGACAGAGTTTAGACTAGAGCATCATTTATGAGGAGGAGACGTCCACGGGTGTTCAGCACTCATATGAAACACTGCACATGTGGGAGAAGGGAAAACGTTTTTTATTAACACAAAAAGTCAAAACTTTGAAGGGCAAGTTCAGTAATGCTTTCTAAAGATGTTTCATGTTGTGGCTGAGAATGTACATCTGCTTTGTGCTTTTTGTTGTTGTTGTTGTTTGTTAAAAACTGTGCTGATAATCATGGAAAATAATGAGCAGTAGCCGGTAGAAATGATGGGCCTGATGTCGAATAGGTAAATAGACTCTGCCGTCTAACCTTTCACTGTCTTGGGAATCTCTTGTAGACTAATTGTATGCTGACGGCGAAAGGAAAGTAACAGTTCTCTTTAACTATTGTTATGTTTGTTAGCAAAGGCTGCGCTTCCCTGCACAAGGCTTCATTTTAATGGGGATCAGTTTCTTAATTTGGTTCGTCCATTTCCCCGACAGATTTTTTTTCTTTGCAGCGAGGAGCTGCAAACGCAAGGCAAGCTCAACTCCACAGGATCATTTTGCTCTAATGGGATTACAATTAAAAGCCACAGGATGTGAAAAAAAAAACGAAAGACCAATGTCAACAGAGACGGGATAATTTTAGTCAAATCCCATCAATTCTGGAAGGAATCCGTTGAGACGCTGTAGATAACCCACAGGGTATCACTCTTAATAATCCACAGCATCACAAATTACACTTCACAAAAACTGAAACCACAAGTGGATTCTAAACGGGGATTTCTGATTTCTCTGTGGGATGCCAGCTTTCTGACATCTCTGCATTTGGATTTTTTCAAAATAAAAGGGTCAAAAATGTTGAAATTGGCATTTCCAGTCGAGCTTTAGGAGAATTTTTTCATTGAATCTGTTATTAAAGCCTTGGTCCCAAGTGCCCTTATGGGTGGATCCGGGCTGTCTGCAGGTGAAAAGCGGTCAGACCTGGACGAAGCACACAGGTCAAATGATCATTGAACCTTCACAGTGAAAATGTTCCTGTACATTTTTTTCTAGAGCATGCTGTGGACGACAGGCTGTGTGAACACTTCTGCTGCATTCACACGTGCATCCAGTTGGTAGTGTTCACACTGGACCAGCACCGGACACGCAGGTAGCTACAGGGAGGGGGATTCTCCTTCTTTTGTGTTTCTACCGTTTATTACCAGCAGTGCAAATATCGGAAATCCTGCTCCAGACTTTTTATTTTCAATTTTTGTCTGTCTTGGTGTCATTTTAATCCAGCCAGGCAGAAAAAAGGCAATTATTAAATTCTGCTTCGTGATCCTGTTTACAACGTGTTTTAAAAAGGACGCTACACACCCACACATCAATATCAAATCCAAGTCCCCCATTAGTCACAGTGGCCATGAATCAGCGCGAAAAAGTTTGACTGGTTGAACTTTTCAGTGAGCGATTAATAAACACCTGAATTGTACGTATCGCATGTGACCGGACTTTAAAACTTTGCGTAGCGACACGCAATCACAAACGTCTCAGACGCGGAAGCCCAAAATTCTGGTCTGAGCGCGTTTGCATTGACTTTTCTTTGGAAGCGGTCGCTGAAACATGACTCGACGCAGCCAGTGTGAATACAGAATCAAAAGGGTTACGATGCCATCGCTCCTTTCTACAACCCTCCATGAGCCCAGATAATCCAAAAACCTGCAGTATTTGTCCAGGTGGATGTGACTAAGGCTTGAATTGTAAAAATGAACTTGTGATTTGTATTTGTATTAATACCCATCCATCCATTCTTTAAAACTCTTTCGGGGTCACCAGGCTGCCAGAGCCTAACCAGATCACCTGTGGGTGAAGGCATGGTACAAACTGGACAGGTCGCCAGTCTGTGGCAGTCGTAACAATACCACACATAAAATAGTACAAAAACTAAACATTAGAAGTGTGTTCCAAATTCCTAAAAATAATACCTTACTGATTTTCTCGTTGCGCTCTGCATCACATTGTCTTCATCTGTTTGATTAAGCTGACAATAAGTAATTTATCTTTTTCAATGACTGTGTAATCTGATTACATTTTTAATCAGTTATTTAAGTGTCCACCGAGGCCAGCAGTCAGTTTGATGCAGAACACCCTATTAATTTAGACACAGCTGTTTCATCTGCCCATCTGTTTCTGTGGGCAACAAAGCTGCGCTGGTGTCTGAAACCGACTCGCCGGTGCTCCCCCGATTAATCTTGGGATTTTCCATTAGTTACATCAGCCAACGTGTGATTGCTTAAATGCATCAGGAGCTGCACACAAACTTCTGGGATCCTCCTTTCCTGCGTCTTCGTGTCTTTGAAGCTCTTCAGTCGGTACAGCGAGGCAAACGAGAGCACAGATGGTTGAGCACTGAGAGACAAGTTAAGCTCTATTTTCATGACGGCACACAGTGGAAGCCACTCGGGGATCTGTGAAAGTGATTTGACATTTTCTCTGCACACACCCACGCGGTTCTCTGGTTTTTCTGAGGGGTGGGGGGGTCCTTAAATTGCAGCCTCACTCTGAAGGTGAGCTGCTTTGGTAATAGAAGAGAGTCACAATGACAGGTGTGTCAGTGATTTCAGGACATTTCAGACACAATGGGAATTGAATTTGGGTCAGGTCAAAGGCACTTGTTTTATTGCTACTCATGACACCCCCCATCAGTCTGCATCATAGACTGGACATGAGAACTGGACTGAGTGGCCCCTCCCTCCTGGCGTTCCAAACAGCAGTACCTGCTGGCTCCAAGAAGCCAAAATCCCATAGACTTCTACACAGAAATAATCAGCGGTGACTCAGTCATTCTGTTGGTCAGAATAAGCGTTCTAGATCTGATGCCTTTATCATCTTGATAATCCTCTTTTTTTTCCACAATATTTTTTACTTTACTTTAGTTATAAATTGACCAATCAGATGCCTCAGTAAAAGTAGGTGGAGCCTGCTGGCGCCCACGTCCAACGGTCAAAACACTTGATTGACAGATTTTAATCAAGTAGTAAGGGTGTGGCTTGTCAACAAGCTTACTCCTGATTGGTGAGAGTGGTTGCCATAGAAACAATGACTCAGACCAATCCCAGCTTCCTGACGTCGTCTGGTTCCAATGTGGCGACTGAATTGACTTATAGGTTGGAACGGGAAGCAAAGCCTTTTCTGATGAGGGGGTCACACTCACTCCGTCTAGTTCTCACATACAGTCAATGATCTGCATCCATACAGACGTTTTATGCACTCTCTCTGTCCACCACAGTCTACACTTTTGTAATTTTTTCGTTTTGAAGCAACAAAAATCAGTTTTCTATGGTCTCAGTAGGATTTCATAGCATGTTTCCTTTATAAAGCATGGAAGATAATTTCCTTCCAGCTGAGCTTCTATATGGAATCCAGAGGAACTCACCTGTGAAGGTGACTGTTCAGGGTGGTGAAGCACACTTGGCTTTTGTGTGTTTCGATGAGCACATCGACTTCAGTCTTTCCTCGCTAAGAGAGATAAATCTGAGAGTGTTTCCTCTGGAGGACATAGTGTGTGCGTGTCTGTGTGTGCGTGTGTACAAATGTGTGTGTTCCTACAAGAAAGAGCTGGTGAATTGTTTGTCACTTTCTGCAAACAATCTTGAATTTTATTAGTTTTACTTAAAGAGACAAAAATGTTTCAACTACATTTTACCCAGTTTTCATATAAATATTTTAATTTGGATTTCAGAACCCCTAAATTTACAATAAGTCCCAACAATAGTGGTCTTTTAATTATGACCATGCAGTTTTTAGCCAAACTCAAAAAGCCTTGTTATTTGTTAAGACATATTTTCTGCAGAGCAGCAGGAGTTCACTACATATTTATTCCTGAGTCTTGTTCAGGACTGCTGGAGCAGAAGTTAGTCTCAGCTAATTTCCTATCAACCCTTTCTTTACATTTCCCCTCTAGCTTATAGCAGCTCACAAGCCCAACTTAACATTAGCATAGCAAAAAGGGCAGAGCTATCCAGTTTTGATCCAGATTCCAGCTCAAACGAGGAAAATAAAGAGATGTTAAGGGATCTATTTGTCTGCAAGTGGATGCTTCAGAACTGGAGCAGAGCAAGGAGACTTTGGCTCTCACATGGAAGTTGCTGCGTCACAAACTCGAGGTTTTCATCTGCTGATCCACCACAATTTAAATAAAGAAATACTCAGAAACGCAGTTTTCATTTCAACTTCTTTTACATATGTCCTTCATGTGAAAAATGCTCCAAGCACACAATTTTCATTGGAGTGGGCCTTTATTGACTTTAGCCCTATATTACCATATATAACCTATATAACACGCATTTCTGAGACCCCTATCTCATTACTATGATCTAACCTTTCCTTAGAAAGCCATCGAATATAACTTGGTCCAGGTTTCCTTCCTGTAGTTCATCATTATTCCTATAGGGGCAGTAGAAGGGCTGGTTTTGTCCAAATGCCTGCCTCCATAAAATCTCAAAAATACTTTGGCGGGAAAATTTGATAAATCTTTTTAAACTTCATGGTGAAAAGACAGCCTCTATTTTATTATTTTTTTCTGTATTGAAATAATTCAAAACTTGTTGATAATGACTACAGTTACACTACGTTAAAAATGTGTCGATGAAAATAAGAGAGATTAAAGAGACAATTATGTGCTTTTTTCCTGAATCATTGCAATATTTTTTGTATTTTAAACTAACATTGTTTTGAGTAAAAACTTACCAAGTCACCCAACAGATCATAATTGATACTGTTTACGTCTAAATCAAAAATGATAATGGACATCTTTTGTGGATTTTGTTAAAAACAAACAAACAAAACTTTGTTTGATATATAGAGTGCTTTACAGGGCCAAGAACAAACCATCTGATGCTGCTAACGCAGTTAGCTGCCTTGGTTTCTGACATTTGCTAAAATTGACTTTTGAGTCCTAAAGTGGAGATTCATCCCCTCCTCTGTTTCTATTTTCTATCAGTGGGCGGAGCCTAAAACAGCCTGACAACCTGTCCATGAATCAGCGCATCTTTGAATAGGATCAGCAGGTGCCCGAACAACAACAGATGGCAGATTTGTATATATCTTCAAATGACCAGTGCAAGCGTCCCGATCCTCGCTGGTTTCTACCCAACACTGATTCATCGTAACATTAGTCACGCCAACAGACTGAAAAATCAGAACAAGACGGTTCAAAACTTTGTGTTTTTCATGAACAAAAACAACTATAAAGACCAGCCTGCTCCTCCAAACTGTTCATTGTGAAATTTGAAAAAATACTTCTTCCCTGAAGTTAGAGTTGATTAAAATTGGAAATAATCCTGATTTTTTTTAAATCCATGGTATGTTTGGGTCATAAATGGACAGTTTGGGACACAGAGACTAATGTTTGCTTTTGGTTTTCAGTCACTTTGACTGACACTGATTATCCTTATCAGAGAGTTTATAGAAATGTTTGTATATATAAGTTTGCAAATATAAAAATAAAACAGTTGCCAAAATAACATTTATAAAGAAAAAGTCCCCAGGAAAACTCAAAAAAGCATTATATGTATATTTAAGATACATAGCGGCTTCGCCTGGTAGAATTATCTGTCTGTAGCATTCTAGAAACTAGAAAAATGTTTCACATTTTTACCAAAAGCAAAAACAAATAAATAAAGTGGGAAGAAAACATCCAAAAAGTCTGCAGGCTGCCTCGAAAGTCATTTATTATTCCATGCATCCATTTTCAAAACCTCTTTCATCCTGTTGGGGGTCAGCAGAGGTCAGCTTTTATCGAGTGAGAAGCAGAATGTCAAAAAACCTCGCAGCCTCACACCTACAACCTTTAAGAGTCTTGGTAAACAGTTTTTTTTTTTTTTCTTACAGGGAAACCAGAGAATCAGAAAATTCCACACCAACGCTGGACTCTATCCATCCTCCTGTTCCTGCTCTTCCTGCTGCTGATCAGCTGTTCCAGATTCAGAGTGACTAAAAAGTTCTGATTCTGCTCATCAGGAGGGATTGGGATTCTGGGATTGTGTTGGAGAAGCTCGGGAGGACCAGGGATTGGACAGAACCACATAATCCAAACTCTGATTAAAAACTACAACCCTCTCTGGTAAAGAGAAGCTGCAAAAACTCATGTGATGCTATCAGACATTTTAGGAATTATAGCAACATCTGTGGTTTTGAAGTGTTCACTCCATTCTGATGGATCCTTTTGTAGACAAATAAATCCATGAAGGTCTGTTTTCCTCGCCTGAGTTGGAATCTGGATCTTAACTGTACTGCTGGGTGGCTCTGATAGTGCTTGCTATTTTTGTTGCATGGTTAATGTTGGCTTGAGGTGGTGAGTGGTTAATTGTATTTCTAACGAGCTACTGGCACTGGGCATTAAATATGTCTTAAAAAAGGACAAAGGCTTTTTGATTTTGCCTGAATCCTGCACAGTCATAAGACCAATGAGAACAATTTCACAAAAGAAAAAAATATGGTTGGAGTGGGACTTTAACGGCTGACAGAACCGCCGTGGTTCTGTTTCACATTGTTTTCCATGTCATATTCTTTTGGATGTTTGAACCAACTGTTTATGTGCTCTTGAGCCATTTTACTCTCTTCATTAGAGATCTTGGTAAATCCTGCATCCCATGACCTTCAACTGTTGATCAATAACAACAGGTTGATGCTGAACTGATTCCTTTCCACTTTTTTAGGACATGCTCGTTTTCCCGGTGTTTTTGTAGTTCTTTGTCTTCGGGAATAACCCACGGTACTTCTTTATAAAAACGCTTTTCCTGTCGTTTTTTTCGTCCTCGCGGTTTCACACAGTCAACGTTTTGTTTTTTATTCTCGGCTGCAGCTCAGGTTTCAGAGCGAACAGTAACCGGCTCACTCTCCATCTCACACTGTTTACTTGCTTAGGTCTCCTGGGGTAGGACATTGAACCCCAGACTTCCCTCAGAGCAGTCAGCTCACTGTGAGTTTACTGTGGAGTGAAAGCATGACATCACATGACACCTACGAGGCTCGCCCTGCACTTAAAACAAATTTCCCTCTGAATAAAAAACAGGAAAACTCTTTTTTCTTTGGTAAATAACATTCTGATGGAGCACATTGTTATGAACCGGAGTGAAAAAAACAGTCTAATTAAGGTCCACACTGTAAGGCTGCTGTGAAGCATCAGACGTGCAGTTTACTGCGGTTTTCTGTGCACCCGGGGTGGGTTTGTTTTTGTTCTTCGGCTCTCACTGATGTGTTGAGTGTGATTAGAGGGAGGCATGCTCAGAGTCTGACTTTTTCCTGTTTTCTTTTGTCTGCTGCCTTCAGTTAGCATGCTGTGCACTTGGGTGAGTGTTAAATCCCTGCATGTTATTAAAAGGAATCCAAAGGTGCGGGTCAATACAGCCCCTGCCCACCAGTGTCCCCCCCACCGACATCCTACGAGCCATCTCCCATGCCCTGCCCGCCATGGTAATCAGAGGGATCACATCACAGCACATCCTTAATCATGCTGTGGGCGGTTCTAAGAAGCCGGATCCACAGTCTGTGAACTGCTGACCATGGCGGATCACCAACTCCTTTCATCTCACTTTGTAATTTCTTTTTTTTTTTCTCACCCAAAAGTTGAATTCATAGCATCGCTTGCGTCACAACAACCTAATAATGTCTGAATTAGGGCTCATGTGGGCTGGAATATTTCCTTTATCAGCAAACTCAAATCTGCTTCTGATCAATGTTTACAGCAGGAGAGGAATTCTTCAGGAAAACCGTTGAATTTCCATTTTTTCCATCAAGTTCTAAACGTGTGATAAAACCACATTAGAAAACTTGTTTCCTGCTAATGAGAAGTTTCCTGCAGCACTCAGTCAGCTGAGCCTTTTTTATCCTGGAAATCCATAAACCTTACTCTGGATTTCCAGGTCAGGGATTTACATTTCTCCTCCCTAAAGCCTAAAAGTCTGATATTAAGAGCAGACATAAAAGGCAGGAGCTCAATAAGAAACTCAAATATTGAGCTGCCTCTTAATCTGCATGTAGACAATGTGATCAGCACAGGGGTGGAGCACGCCAATGCAGAGAAAGTGTGAACTGGAGGTGATTGTAACCAATAACAGCTCCCAGCTCCTGATATATGCAAAATAGAGAGATGGAAGATAATGAAAGATTAATGAGTAAATCTCTGCCCATGAATATTTAAGGGGGTAGTCTGTTTAATACATGATCACCCTCTGAACGGCTTCCTGTACATGCCGCCGCCCCTTTCGGAGACTCGCTGTGGGTCCTTATTAGATTCTCAGGCGGATGGCATTTTCATTGCTCTGCTCTCCAATGAACCTGCCTCATAAATCAAAGCGTATCACTTTGTCTTTAGGATTTATGCACTGTCATATTACATGAAGAAGTCAAAAATAAAGAGGATTTTAGGTTGGAATTTCCCATTGTGGTTTTCAGCAGCTGGTGCATCCTGGGAGCTGGGGGCAATCCCAGATGTTTTAGAGCAGTGCTCTCAACCCTTTTCAGGCCAAGGACCGGTTTATGGTCAGACAATGTTTTATGGACCGGTCTGTTGGGCGTCCAATTTTTTGAGTTTCCCTCAACTTTGAGTGTCAAGTTCCTCTCCATCATCAGTAAAATATCCGCTTTAAACATTATTTGTTCACTAGATTTGGTGAAGGGACCATAAAATTGTGAAACAGATTTTTGCTTTTTTGCTTCATAAGTGAACTAAGTGTAAACTAAAAAATAGGACGCCTTCATGCGTCGTTCATGAATTTCTGATCATAAGTAGATGATGTAAGCTTCATTTTAAACTTTTACTCAACATTTTATTTGAACACAGAAGGCAGGTGGGGGCATTTTAGGGGGTACTCAAGAGTCATTTGGTATTTTCCAAATTTTTCTCTTTAGTTTTTCTCTTAGTTTCTGTAGATTTGCTATCATCCATCCATCCATCCATCCATCTTAAACCACTTTATCCCTAACAGGGTTGCATGCATGTTGTGGGACCATTGACTGCGTACAGACATATCAATGACATCAGAACATTGTGATTTAAATGAGCTAATTTATTTGGTTAAATATATCAATTGGAGAAAGTAAAAGTATTTTGCTTGATTTTAACATTTCTGATGCCCCTTAAAAATGTGTCAGTGGTTTGGCTGGAAGCAGCATTCACTATGAGATTAGCTCTTGTATTTGTAGGCTATATGATCTGTTGTTGAGGGATTTGCAGCAGTAATGCCAAAAAAAAAAAAAAATCCTCATCTAAATTGTTTTAGTCTCTGTCCAAAACCCAGAAACTTTGCATATGTCAAAGCTTTTGATTGTATCAGGTTTTCTGTCTTCATTGTTCCTAATTAAAAGCTTATTGACTTTCATTGATCTCAGAGCTGATTATCAAAAAACGTGCAAAAATTATTTTACACGAGAAAACTACGAGCTGTTTTGTGGAGGATAGAATCCAGCAATCTCCAAAATAAAACTTCCTTTAGAACCAGATTAGAAATGAAACAGCAAATGGAGGTTGTTTTTTCTTGTCTGCAGCCCGGTACCAACTGACCCACAGAGTGGTACCGATCGCTGCCCTGGAGGTTGGGGTGCACTGTTTAAGGGTACAAAGCTCCCCTTGGTTATTTAACAAGGCAAAGCTTTATTTTAGGTCACAAAGGAATCTGTTTGAACAGCGCTCCAGCTTTCCCTTCATGCCACACAGAGACGTCCTTCCAAAAAAAAAAAATAGCATTTAAAATCACTTTGTCGATTGGCGGGCGATTAGGGGGTCACACTTGACTTTACGTAGCTCGGAAGCACACAGTTTGAAATGCTTGTGTGACTGACACACAGTGAGGGATCAATGTATTCATTTCCATGAGATGGGTGTTCTTGGGAGCGGTAGACGTGCCCATACATGCTTAAGGTGGGATTACAGCTGACAGAGGGGAGCTCTCCAGCATGACGGCCATCCACCGGCACAAAAATGGAGAACACGCTCAGCACAGTGCACCGACACCTTCGACTCAATCCCACTGAGTCAACACAGGAAGTCACGCCGTCCATCAAACGCAATCATGTATGCAAACAGAAGCGAAGCCTCAAGCATCCACACAAACTTCCTCCCAACTCCAGGTTCCCGTGAATCTGCCCCACCTTTGTTTGGTGCCTTTGCTCCTCTAACGCAATTATTCTTGCATTCAGCTTTGCTCTGTTTCCATTATGATGTCAAAAGTGGCATGAAAGCGCCGCTGATAGAAAGCCAGCAACATTTCCCACAGCTGCAGCCTCAATCAACGCAAACTGACGCTTAAACTGTGAGAAATATGGACACGCGTTTCTCATTTTCCATCTCATCTGTTACCCTGTCAGAATGCTGGGATTATGAAATTACCCAACAGCGTAGATGGACGTTTTTTTATCCACGTTAGGTTTTACATTTGTCTCCGACAGCGCCTCGGAGCGCCACTTCTCCACGAGAGACATTTAGAGAACTTTTTTGTTGCTGCTTCAGAGGAAACACAGACCTGTGGAGAGGATTAATGGATTTCACCAAATAGTTCTGAAGTTGGACCAAAAGAAGGAAACTAGTCACAAAAATAAGCATCATAGGAAAAGAACAAACATATAAAACTAAAATGTGACATTTGACTTACTGCAGATGTCAGGAACACAAAAAATGTCATGCTTTTCTTTATTTATGATTGCAAACAAAGATCAGTTTCTGCATTTCAGGAGAGTGAGTTTGTCCAAACATGGCAGCTGGTTGTAAATATAATTTGGTGCAAAACTGAGGAAAAGAATCATAGAGGAACATTTGTATATAAATTAAATTGTCATTTTACACACAAAGCTATAATTATAATCACAGGAAGTAATCATTTACTCCATCATTTCTTAATAAATTATATTAAAAATCCACTGATAGTATTTGAAAATAATGAATACAATTTAGAATATAAATCAGAAAAAAGACAATAATTTCAATTTAAAAGAACATGAAATTTACAAGGAACCTCAGGTTAGAACTAAAGTTAAAGAAAGATGATTGAACAGACTCGATCAGAAGAGGAATGATCTTCTGATATTCATTAGAAATACAAATCAAACAAAATAAATTGATAAACATATTAACCCATAAAGCCTCATTTTTCCTTAAAAATAAAATGAACGGAATATCCTACAAACCAAATGGACCACAGAACAGACTTCTGATAGTTTTCTGTGACAACAAAAACCAGCCATCAGAATTGTGCATAAAGCAATCCAGACTTTTAAAACTATATGACCTTGTTAATTTTTGCACCACATAACTTCTATACAGAGCTTTCACAGCTCTGGTCCGATAAATGAAAGACTTGGTGTCATAGAATTCTAGCTGGGCAAAAACCACAATGATGAATTTGTCCTCCAGGATCACGTCTACAGCAATCGTCACTCCTTTGTTTTGAAAAGGACGCTGTCCGCACGTCACTAAGTACAAAAAGGTACAAGCCTCCGCCAGCACACCTTCATTCTTTTACATTTTTTCCATCTAGAATTTAATTTATAAAAACACTTTGATCATGAAGGTCACAAATGTTAGAAAATCTAAGCAGAAAACATGTGCTTCCTGTTTGAAGCTGATTACAAACCTAACTGGAGCCAAGGCAGTTCAGCAGGTAACCAGTGGGTGGTTTGTTGCACAGCCAGGTCCAGGCCACCTTTTTGCAGAATGAAAATATTGACAGCCTGTTTTACCTCTGTGGTTAGATCTGGTAACCGTGACAACAGAGTAGGGGGTGAATGTTCATGAGCCTTATCATTTTAGTTTGTATTTCAGAATAAAAGGCGGGGAGAGGCCTTTTGATTGACAGGTCAGTGTTAGTCCTTGACTCGATCATTTCTTTAGGGAGTGTGTTTCAATAACTGCCTTGTTTTATCTGGCATGTTTGTTCCTCCTGGGAAACTCAGTGGCAGCAAGATGGTGGAAATGACGGCCTTCAAATTAGATCAATATAAACAAATGAGTTCTGTTATCATGCGCTCTTCATCCTGTTGCACACCAAAGGATAAATAAAGATGAATGAAACCCCATCAGCAAAATCCTTCTTTTTTTAAAATGAAAACTCAAGTGTTTTAAGTTTGGAACTGTGTGGCAGACGTAGAATATATTAACAGACAGGCGTAAATTAATCCATAACTTCAGTTAAAAAACATCCAAATCTATTTTAAAAGGCAACCACAAGTTATAGATGTCATTGTTATATTAAAAATGATAGTGTTATTCATTCATTCATTCATTTTCCAATCCGCTTTATCCCTTTCGGGGTCACGGGGTTGCCGGAGCCTAACCCGGCTACTCATGGGCGAAGGCAGGGTACACCCCTGGACTGGTCGCCAGTCTGTCGCAGGGGTGATAGTGTTATATTATTCAAAAATGATAAAGTGTTGTCATTTTTCAAAAGTTTTACACAGACTGATCTACATCAACGGCCATCATTAACACCTCTCCCCCCACCTATCGGGCATTTTTGGTTCTACCCTCCTGCTCGTTGGAGACGGTTGGAAGGAGCGCTAACGAGCCAGACTTCTGAAGTTAGATTTGTTGCTAAAATTTTGTGTGTCTCTAAAAAAATTTGTACTTGTAATAATAAGTTTGTATGTCTGTAAACATGCTTTGTTTGTGTGTAAGACATCATGTTAAAGACAGACAACTTTTTCTGCAAGTACAAAATCTTTTTACAGACAAACAATTTTTTTTCTGCAAGTACAAAACTTTGTCACACACACACACACTTCTCTCATTACAAGCACAAAACGTTTTTACAGACGGACAAAACTTTTGCAACACATAGAACGTCAACAAATCAACCAATCAGCAGCCGTTTACTGTCTGCCAATCAGTGCGCTTGCTTGGATCTGCTGATCAAATTCATGACATTCATGCTAGGAGAACAAAAGCAACTTAACAAACTTTTGTATGTTTGAGATGCTGTTTTGAAGGATTGTATGTATTTGATGTTTTGTTAAAAAAACCCTGACATAAATCCTGATTCATTGTGTATTTCCTTTTAACACAGGAACATCTATGTGCTAACGTTTCTCCCTGCCATATACACCATTGCCAGCTGTGGAAAAACTCTTAAATGGCCCCTTTTGTAAGGTTCCAAGAATCAGCAACTTAATTTGATTGAATCTTAATTTTCTGAAATATGCTTGTGGCAGGCTTAAACGTAGACTTTGTGATGAAGATGGTTCCCTTTAGCGTCAGAGTGGATGCTAACAGTCGGATACTAACTTTAGCCAAGTCAGATTTTTAAGGTAGGATGAACAAATAAAGCACATTTGTGTCATTTTTATATTTCTTTATATATCGATCCCACACTGTAATCATTTTTGCAGTGCATCCATTCATGCTAACTGGTATACTTTTTTTTCTCCTGGAAAATCATATTTGGAGCTACAGCCCAACTATCTTTATTTCACGACCAATTAAGATTAGAAATACACATTTTTAAGAAAAATTAAAATTGTCACTTGTAATTGTAAAATGACCTGTAAATGATGAGCCAGAAAATGCCTTCATTTGAGAAATTGCTTAAAACATGGTTCCAAGATTAAATGAATCAGCAGGATTTCCAAGATTTTTTCTCTTAAAACAAGTCGGAACAAAACACTAAAAAAGCTACTTGTATGTCTGTTTTATTTAATATCAAGTTAAAAAAAAGATTTTTTAACTATAAAGTTGACAAAAAACTTTGTGATATTTTGTATTTTGCAGTTTATTAGGAATCTTATGAAAAAATCTCAGTTTCTTTTATTGTTTTGGTAAAAGCAATAATGAAGAATGCAGTGAATCAGCTTCATAGATTCATTTGCTTGTGTTCATTACAGTTCCTCCCTGAGCTCATCTCATCAGATTCATGTGGGTCAGAGAACCGTTTGTGTTCTGTCACACGGCGGAACCAGCTGCATTTATGTTGAGCTGCCATCTTTTCTCAACCCTTCTAGTAAAAGCGTTACCCAGCTGGTTCTTTTTTCAGGCAGGCAATCCTCTTCTGCTGCATTATTCATCCTCTGCTGAAGGAACGAGGGAATAGGAAGTCCCAACCACCACTTTGATGACATGTAAAGTGTGGGGGGGAACTCTGCGCCGCTTGCATCTGCTCTGGTTGGTGCTTTCCCCATCTCTGTGATCAAACAGGAATCACAAACAAGACCCAACTAATTCCTGCTGAGGCCAAAAACACGGCTGTTCTGAGATTTGTTTATGTAAATGGATGCTTACATGTTTGAAGACATGGTTTTACATCATGCAAAGCAGAAAATTATATTTAAAAAAACAGGAAATTATCAGGGATTCATACTGGCTTTGACTTTGACTGAATTTAAAATTTAAATGAACCTGGACCCACTCGGCACAGACACATATATTAGATACCGAAATCATGGCTATTTCAATGTCAACATTATGGACATGCACTATGTATCTGATAGACTGATTCATAGAGGTCTATAGCATTTCGTGGTTTAGATCTCCAGTAGACGACTTTCCCACAGCTGATCTGTCGCAGCTCCATCATGCCTTGGGCATTGTAATCAAGCTTCTTCCCACCAAACTCATGATGTCTATTGATGTCCAGGTTTTTGTGATTATTGAACACAACAAAAGGGGTTTCAGTCCCTTCCAATCAATGCCGCCACTCCTCCAGAGCGGCCTTGATGGCTAGCAGCTCTCCATCCCTGATCCTCATCATCATAGTTTCTGTCAGCACCGGAGTGGGGCGCGAAAAGAACACTCACAGGTGCATCTTGTTGTCTAGACTGCGTTGAGAGAGGATGGCGCCAATCCCAAAGTTAGAGGCATCCACCTCCAGGATAAATTGTTTGCTGGGGTAAGGCGTGACCAACACCGGCCCTGAAATGAAGCTGTTCTTTAATTCCTGGAAGGCGGACTCCGTCTTCTGGTTCCAAGAAAACCTCCTCTTGGATGATGTCAAGGCACGTAATGTGGAGGCGATCTTGCTGTAATTTCTAATGAAACAGTGATAGAAGTTAGCGAAACCAAGAAACCGTTGTCATGTTTTATGGTTCTCTGGCCTGGGGCGCTCCTATATGCCGGAACCTTCTTCAGGTCCATTTTAACGCTGCCTTCAGTGAAGACCAGACCCAGGAAAGAAGTGGTAGTGGCATGCAACTCACACTTGTTGGCCTTGATGCAGAGCTGGTTCTAGAGTATTTGTAGAAGGACCTTGCACACATGTTGGACATGCTCACCCCCTGAACAAGAAGAGACCAGGATGTCCTCAAGATTACCGAACACAAAGCGGTTTATCATGTCCCATAACACACTGTTAATCCGATTCTGAAAGACGGCAGGAGGATTTGGTTAGCCAAAATGGCATGACCTGGTCTTCAAAATGACCTGAAGGTGTGTTGAAGGCCGTCTTCCACTCATCTACTGCCCTGATCTGGACCAGATGGCAGGTGTTGCATAGATCCAACTTGGCAAAAATCCTGGCTCTCTGGAGGAGTTCAAAAGCAGTGGACATGAACAGTGACTTCAGTGAGTCCTCGGTAGTCCATGCACTGTCTCAAACCCATGTCCTTCTTCTTCACAAAGAAAGAACCAGCCCCAGCAGGAGAGGAAGAGAGCCGAATGAGTCCAAGCAGCCAGCGATGGCCACCCTTTCAGGGCCCGAAAAAAGGAGTATAGACGTCCTTAGGATAAGGACTCTTTACAATTTATAATTTATAAATGCTAGAAAGTATTGTTACACTGCTGAAAACAGTTGATCAAATAATCCATTTTATTCCTGCATTCCAACCCAATTGATCCACCTATTAAAACCACCTATACCATTATAAAATTGTTTCAAAATAAGATAAATTCATAATCAAATCAATAATGGAAAATACCATCTGGATCGAGACATGGAAGGTTTATTTTATTATAGGGTTAGAAATGACCAAGATCCATCACAGCAAACAACACCCATGTGATGCAGTAAAACTGATCCACCATCATTCCAGTCCAATGTGTGGAAACACTTTGAATTTACAAAGTCATGTGACCATACAGTGAGCTAGAATGTTCTAATAATGTTCCTTTGGATTATTCTGATGTGGAAAAGCAACAGTGGAATGAACTTGATCAAACTCAAATGTGAATGGATTTGACATTCATTCTTGTTTACTTGTTTGTTTGTACACATATTTATTTACACTTGATTATCTTGCAGAAATACAAGAATTGGTCAAAAAATGGTTTCTATTTTAAACACTACAAAAGTTCACTTGTGTTTATTTCTTAGAGAATAAGATAATAGATAAATAGATAATTGAAGAAAATTCTGTTTTAAAATGATTTGCTGCTGTTAAATGTGTTTCAGCTGTTTTTGTTTTTAAGTCGGTTTCTAGAAACAAGAACACTAAACTGTTGCTTTAAAAAAGTGTGGAAAGTAAAAAAAATCTTGTTTCATTAGAAACATTCTTCAAAATAAGATTTTTTCCAAAACCAAAAGATTTAACATGAAACTCAATATTTATAATAATTACATTGTGTTGTATGTTGGAATACATTGATGTTTTTTATCTGCTTGAAAAAAAGAGATGATGATAATGATATTTTTATTTCTGACATAAACTATAAAAGGAAAAATAAGACAGGATAAAAATAAAAGTTAAGAAGTATCCGAGACAGGCATGAAGGGGTTGAGAAGTTTCTGTGTTTTACTGAAGACTTAGTGCTAAGTTTATTTTGTCAAACATCAAGTGCAATGAGACATTTAAACTACAAACTAGACAAAAAGACTTGGAGAGATTCGATGTTTTTGTGATCATTGATGCTTCCTTCCTGGTGTCTGAACTGCAAACCATCTCTGTTTCCAACATTTTGTTCTGTTTTTAAAGCTTGTTTTTGTGTGTGTGTCATTCCTATATAACCACACATCTCTCCGTTTGTGTCAGTGATTGCCAAATATTTCAGTGGCTTCCAGAACCCTCTGCATAATGATCTGGACGGGCCTGCGGATGTCTGTTTGCTTCACCAAGCCGTGGTGTTACCTGATGCTGTCCAGGAGAGAAGATGCCAGACGAGCAGAAAGTGTGGAGGATGAAAAGGCCTGTGTGAGGCCAAAAAAACAGTCATTAGGAAGCTGCTTCTTCAGTTCTTCCTGCTGTCTGATGATGGCTTTTCAAAAATTTTGCCATCTTTACTAATCAGTCATTTATTGAGCAAATGTCCAAGAAATCACATGGATTCAAGTAAAATGGGATCCCTGAGTTCATCTTCACTTTGTTCTGGGCTGAGATCTGACTATATCATGCAAATCTACTTTTTTGAGCTTTTAAGTGTATTATAATGTTAATTCCTCATGAAAAACAACCCAAAATGGTATTTTGATGCATTCTGAGCATTCTTCTAAAACCCTGCTCTCTGAGCACCAGCCCCTCCAGATCCCCGACAATGACTGGGTCCCCACGTTCATTCATATGAATGCTTTTTTACCAGTCAGGAACTTCCTGCAGAGGTCCTCGGGGTCGCTGTGATACCTCATGCACTTCAAACTCCGGATCGGACTCTGGTTCAAGAGTGTAAGGCTGCACAATATGCACAGCCATCTTTGCAAAAGTCCAGTTATTGTTTGTTTTTGAGGGAGAAACGCAGAAACGCTACCAAGGCCGGCTTTAGGTTGACGTCATAAAATAACGTCCTTCAAGGTCCTTCATTTTTATTGTCTGAAATGTTTTAATTTTTCAAGTTTTAACTCAGATCTCCCAGAAATGTAATGTTTGTGCACAAACCACATCAACAGTAAGACCAGCAGACCTGTAAAGACTTTAATGTCTGCTTTATTACTCCAAGAAAACAAAGATGCTGATATTCAGCCTTAAGAAACAAACATTGTGTTTCTGCACTTTCAATGGTCTGGGAGAATACTCTGTTCTGATTGGCTGCTGGGTGTGTGCACCGTAAAAAGTAGTTCCAGTCACATAGCCCAAATGTTCTATATCACTGTGCAGACTTCTTTAAAACAAACTTTTGGCTTCATCTTCTGGACAAAAACATGCGGTAAGAAGTGAACTTTCTCTCTGAACTGATGCTTTACTAAACTTATCGTGATGATCAGCATATATATCGCTTTCCTTTGCCACTGCAGTCGAGGTCAGCCGGCCCAGCGATGCATCGTCGTGATACCATGACAACAGGCCACACCACCAATCAAAGAGTCCACTTTTCTGCTGAGCCTTCTTTGTAATTGGTTGAGTGCTGTGTGTCCAGGTGAGATCCTCTCTGACGTGGATGTCGAAGAGTTGAACCTCTAAAATGTAGACTGAAGCAGCAAATCCACAAGGCACCAACAGAGAAACACCGGAAACCTTGAAATCTTTTTTGCTTTTATCTTTTTTTCTTATTGATTCCAACTAGTGAGACAACTGTCCAATTAGCCTTCGTTGACCTAAAAGCTCTCATTTCATTTTTGTTTTTCTAAAGTGTAATAAGGTTATTTGTGTTTTTCCCAGAGCTCTTACTGAGCAGATTGAGGGAGTTCTTTCAACTCAGTTTGGTTGTTGTTGTCTTTCTGAGGAGTTTTGGTCTCTCATTTGGTTTTTTTAAAGCAGAAATTCTGTATTTTTATCTTTGTGAACTAATCTGATAAAAGCAGAAGGTTGAACCTCCAGTGACGCTTTCAGTGCTTTAAATTTAAAAAAGCAACAGTATTATTAGTATGTATTATTCTTACACTAATTTGCCTTTTAGTTAATTGCAAGAAACTTTCTTTTGTATTTGTTCAGGAAGTCCAAAAGAAAAGTTAAAATGAATACAGGATTCATATAACGCCTAAAAATGCAGAGACAGTAACATCACATGATGAAGGGTTAACCTTTAACAACAGCACAAGTTCTGTGATGTTTTGAATGTAAAATAATCAACCTGCTCATTAGGATTGATCTCTGACCAATAGGACACATTTGAGTTTTCATTCTGAGTAAAGGAAATTCATCAGTTGGCATTTTTTGACTGAACATCTCAAATGTGTAACCGTTTTTTTGTGCTCTGAATCGTCCTGTTGCTCTAATCCATCTTTTCCCAACACTTTGATCTGCCGCCTTTCCGTCTCAAGCTGGAGGAGAAACCAGGAGGGGACTTGTTAACATCTTTTTCACAGATCTTCTTCAAGAACAAAGACTATTTGCAGCCAAAAGAATTCCCTGGAAGTGGGCAGGTTTTTTTTGGCTTTTTACTGCAAATGACTTTTCTTGGTGCTGACAAACTGCAGTTATTTTCCCAAAGTGTCTGGTTATATTTTTGTTTTATATTCTTCTTCTACTTATGTCATCAATTGGTCTCCACTCTGAGCCAATAGCTGAAGAGCTTACTTTCCTCACAGCCAATCACAATAAAATGGCTGCCTTTAAATTCAATGGTTTGTTTATCTGCGTTCTAGATGTTGCGTAAGGTTCTCCTCCTGGTTCTTCGGTTCGGCACGGTCCATCTTAACCACCAAGAGCATCTGGTTCTGGGGTCTCTTCACCTGGTCCAAGATTGTCACTGGCATGCAAGATGTCTCCGGCCCAGATCCCCCCCTCCAAAGAATTCTGACTGTTCTCGCTTCACAGTTAAATCTTTCAATCCCACTTTCAAGATCTCTCCTTATTGAAATGCATTTTGTGCTCTTCAAGCCTCTCCAGCCTAATTACACATTAAATGACAATACAAGTGTCATGTATTTTATTGTAAAGGGTTACAGCTCAAAGAATAGCTCATTAAAATCTTAAGCAGCAACTGTGAACAGCAATTATTGGATTTGGTTAACTTAACACGCACATAATCTTCAAATAAAAGGCACATATATTAGTGAATGATTAACTTGAAATAGTACATGATTTATTTGTCTATCTGTGTCCAGAAACAGCAATAACTTGGTTTATGTTTTGGACATTTGTTGTTTTTGTTATTATTTTGTTCTTTCTTTTTCTTAAGTATATGTTTAAAAAATAAAACATGCAATAATCACCGTCATCTCCATCAAGCGTTTTTTTTCTCCAAATGTGAATTTATGCTTCCACTTTAAAATGAGAGTAAAAGGCTGTATAGAAACTGATTTCAGAGAAAAAAAAAAAGTCCAGCTCAGATAAAGACGAATATTTTTGATACACATCATTAAAGGAGATAAAAAAAGATGTATTGTTTTTCATGTTCAGTCATGGAATTATAAACCAAACTAAATTGATTCATTCGCTCAAAAACCAACCAGGAGGAACTAATAAAACTTTGACGAGTAGTAAATGTTAACATGATTTTACAGTAGAAACAACAAGAAGAACATAAGGAGGAAAATCCAGAAAATGACAAACAGAAGACCACTTAATGACACTAAAGACACAATCCTTCACAGGATCCAATTATTTCAAACCAAAAAATGTACAGTTTCTGCAACCCAAAGCTTACACAACAGAACTACAGCCAAAGACCAACTGATGTTTCTCAAACTCTGACAGAAATCATAAATGAGACAGTGTCCGTTCACTATTCAAACCCCCCCAAATAAAAGAAATGTTTTAAACTAACAAAAAAAGCAGAACTACCACATTTTATAACAAAGAAATTAATTCACTTAATATGGTAATTACAACATTTTTGCTAAATTATTGACAGAAATGTGTCCCTAAAATGACATGTCAATCATAATAATGACAATAAAAAAGGTTGACAGAAACATAAATAGAAATATAAAGTTAGGCTCCTCAAAATGCCACATAATCTTAACATCATTCAAGCCTCAAGGGTTCCTTTTTCCACTGTTTCTATTGAGCAGCCTCCTTAAACAATCTACTAGACACAAGGAACTCTGCATATGAACAGCTAACATCAAGTTCAGCACTAACATATATGTAAAGTGTTTTAAAAATAAAAATTAGACGTATAATTAAAAAGTGATTTTTTATCCCATTTCTCCTGAGATCTATGTCCTATTTGTGAAAATGTGGAGAACTAGAATAGATGAATAAAAATATTTATCTGCAACCGATGAATTTACCTGAGACTCATTTTCCTTTTGAGTATTTAAAAAAACTGCTGAGTAAACGTGATAACAAAAGGACTAAAGTTACCTCCATCAAAGGTAAAAAAAAGATATTATAAAAGAGAAACTTCCATCACCATGGAGATTTCTTAAACTTTCTAACAGAACAGTCATTTGTGTGGCTTTCAGACTGTTTTCTTTCTGTCAATGCTCAAGGATCCATTGAATTGAGGTGAAAAGAGGTTGCAGACCTGGGGTGTGTCCCAATTGACTCTCTACTCAGTGCACTATATAGGGCCATTTGACATTTTTTCGAGGTGTACGTATCAACAATCACCCTGAATATTTCCCAGAAGTCTCTGTAAAAAACTGGTGTGCATTGATGCTCATGGACCACAATCCATTGTGTTTGAACGTTTTGTCAGCTGAAATAATGTATGTACATTTATTTTTTATGAGTCATTCAGGTTTTCATCATCAGAACACAATGGACTCATAACTCATTTTTGTAAAATATTCATATTAATCAGGTTTTACTTTGGGTGACGTCATATTTCAGATTAAAAAAAAAAGCAGTGGTGTCCGAACTGAGTTCAAATCAGGGTACTGGACAGTTCTGCACAATATAGTCTTCTAGAGGTTAGGGAGCCGTGGGTGAAATCAAACATAGATCTGGAAGGATTTCTTTTTCTCAGGTGAAAACCCTCATTTGGGAAATACCTATCACAGGAATATTCTATGAAAAATCATTTGGAGCATCTCTGTAGGCTCATGTAGCCCTGAAAAACCCCAGAACCATACAGGCTTTGAAGTTACTCAGTCATTTATTTTGTTTTTTCAGTTTGGGTAGCAGCAGTTACCAAAAAATGTAGATGGAAAAAAATAGAAAAAAAAAAGCAGCCAAATTTGACCGCGTGGGTTCTCCAGGGTCAGAAAATCACTGACTTTTGTGAAAATGTTGATTTTAATGAAGCAGATGATTCAGTTGTGGCAGGCAAACTGCAAAATCTCAAAAAACATTTGAGAAATTTGACTAAAAATTCAAACAATCTCTGCTTGAACAAACTGTAGAAATGATTTCAGGAGGACTGACCCCGCCTTCTGCTTTATGACAGCTGTGATTGGCTGCTTTGTTTGCAGTGTGAAAGCCATCAGGTGTCTTTATGTTCAAGTGGTAAGACATGTTAGCAAGTATTTTTATTTTTATACAGTTTCATCCAAAAATACTTTGCGTGACAGGTCTTGTCCTCTCCGTCTGTAGAGTATTTTTAGGATGCGGTCATATCAGCGAATGCGGCAAACACAGTTCGGCTCGGTTGCATAACCTCTCAGCCTTCTGTCACGACATGTCGAGCTAAGCAGCGACCACATTTCCAGAGTCATTGTTTTGTTACGCATTAATTCAATATTAGCACATTCATATTTCAGGACATAGCAGTAGAGCTTGGAGTGAAAAGGGCCCGGAGTTAATCGTGTCCCATTTGATTTAACTTGTTTCCTGTGCACCAAACTTCAGCATTCACATGCTACCTCTCACCTGCAGGCAATCTCGGCTCTTTCTCTCCATTTTCTCCGTCTCTCCTTCTAATGTGCTCCATCCCTTTTATTGAGACATCTTAATAATTCAGGAGTGCCAGCTGAATCTTTAGGTGTATACGTGCGCATGCGCGGCTGTGTATTTGTATTTACTGTATGTGTGTGTGAGGAAAGCAGTAAACCCAAAGCTGCATTTCATTCTTAAAAGGCAATTGCTATAAAATATTAATTCCTTTCCTTGTTCCCTTTTTTTATTTGAAACGTGCAAAAAGCAGAATTTGGAGCTCATCTGATCCCAGTGAGTCGAATCCTAGACATCATAAAGCCTTGCTGCCTTTTACAGCTCCCTGATTCATCATCCATCGCTGGATTTCAGGTGGAGGTTCAGAGAAACACAGCATTGTTTCAGCAGCTGCTTTAAGGTCAGAGAGGAGAATAGTAGAAAAAAAAGTTACATTTGTAGGTCGCTGACTTATTGCAGAGGTAATATCTGCATTAAAGGAGCGCAATGCATGGAAGCAGTGGTGTCAATCAGTAGTCCCCGATCTTGTTTCAGCTTAATGTCAGGCAATAGTCAAGGACCGGTCAGAGCAAGGCTGAAGACGGCATCTGATTTGTTGTTTTAGCCTCTAGTTTCCAAACTTCTGTGGGTAAAGTTTTTCCTCTTTCTTTGTAAAATATCTGCAGCCGCTTCGGTGAGAACCTTAAAAATGTGATTTGGATTTTCCAATAACCCATCAACGTTCACAGCAGCAATGTGCATTCAAGCGACCACTTCAAATGAAAAGTCGGTGCAAACGGGTGGAAATGCACGTTTCAGGCTTCCACATTCAAAACTCTTGCCTTCACTCATCGATACACACGTTTTTAAGTCAGTTTTCATCTCTTTGTCCAAAACTTTGAACGCTCTTTGAAGTTCGACCAGGTGAACTTCGACCAGACAGGATTTAGTATTGACGTTCTTTTAATTTATGGAAGTGCCAACCGTTTGAAAATTGATCTGGAGGAGAAATGAATGATTGCGGTTTGTTCCCGCCTGGCTGCAATTCCAAGAAACCAAGTCTTTCATATATGGGAATAGAGCTGTGAAAGAAAAAAGTCTGGAGCTTCATGGGATTTGTACAGCTTTGACATTAAGGACCAAGCCTCTTCCAACTGTAGGTACATGCGATTAAATCAGATTAAATCAGGGAGCAACAGTCCAGTGTGAGCACCGTATGCTAAAAGCGCATTCTTGAACCCGCGTCACATGCCCGATGTGTGTGTAGCAGAACTGTCAAAGTGGAAGCTAAAAAACTGGACCAACTTCAGCATCCTCCAGCTTTGAAGGTGCGATGAATAAAAACAATTTAGTTTCAGTGTAGTGGTTGGAGCAGCCGCTTAAGAAAGTAGCAGATCGATTTTGAACATGTAATGGAGCGATCTGACATGCGTCAAGGATGAGTTGGATGGGGTGGAGAGAATCCAGATGTTTTCCAACATAAAGCTTCCTTCAGAATTATATTGGAAATAAAACAGAAAAAATGTAGGCCTTGTTTTTTCTCTGTGGCCCGGTAAGAACTTTCCAATGGACCAGTTCCAGTACGTGCTGGAACCTGCTCTAAAGCACACCATTGCCTCTACAGCAGTACAGGCTCCATATCTGGATGGAAGAAGCACTTCTGACAATCTGAAGAATCAGTCCGGATTTAGAAGTTGCAAAAACTGGTTCTTGTTTGACTGCATTGTACCAAGTGTTCAGTATGGTGGAGGGAGTATAATGGTGTAGGGGTGTTTTTCATGAGCTAGTCTTTGGTCCAGGGATTCCTGTGTTTCTAATTATTGTGGGAACAGCTGAGGGTGTGGTCTCTTCTGTACCAACATAGCTGCAAAGTAGGGGATGACTTTATGAAAACTGGATCATTACATCACTGAAGTTCACATGATTATAAAGAAGAATGGTGTACTGATGATTTGTCAATACTCGTAACCATAGTGATCCATCTTCTTCTGCTCATCCAGCACCGGGTCGGGGGGTCAGCAGTCTAAAGAAAAATGGCCAGACTTTCCTCTCCCCAGCCACTTCTCCAGCTCCTCTGGGGGGGACCCTGAGGTGTTCCCAGTCCAGTCGAGAGGCGCGGTCTCTCCAGCATATTCTGGGTCTTCCCCGGGGCCTCCGCCAAGTGGGACATGCCCAGAACCCCTCCCCAGGGAGGCGTCTGGTAAGAATCTGGACCAGATGCTCGAGCTACCTCAACTGGCTCCTCTGGATGTGGAGGAGCAGCGGCTCTACTCCGAGCGCCTCCAGGGTGCCAGAGCTTCTCCCCCTCTCTCTGAGGGAGCGCCCAGCCACCCTACAGAGGAAGCTCATGACCATAGGTGAGTATTGGATTTACCAGTTAATTTACCGGTAAATTAAGAGCATTGCTTTCTGGCTCAGCTCTCTCTTCACCACAACAGACTGATACAGTGACTGCATGATGATAGACGCCGCGCCAATCCGTCTGTCGATCTCACGCTCTGCTCTTCTCTAACTCCTGAACAAAACCCCAAGATACTTAAACTCCTCCACCTGGGGAAGGAGCACTCCACCCACCCAGAGGGGACAAACTACTGGACCATAGCCATGACCTCAGACTTGGCGGTACTGATCCTCAACGCAGCCGCTTCTCACTGGCAGTGCATTTTCATGAAATTAATAATGTTTTTTGTTTGTTTTAATCAGAACAGACACAAATCCTAGACATAAATGGGTCATCACAGAAGATGACAAACATACTCGGTGTGAATGGTGCAAAATGTTTGGATTTCTCTTGTAAAGGTAACAGGTTTGGTTTATGGTGACATTTTTCTTTAAAGATGTTTAATTTATGCTTTTGAAAGGAAAGACTGAAAGTGACCACTACAAAACCAGGAGAAACATGCAGACAGATATGATCAGCTCAGTGTGTGGACAGGTTTAAATCCTCACTGCTGCTTCTTCTCTGCATTAAGGATGAATGAAAAGTCCAGTCTCCTTTTTGTCAAAGTCAAAGACTGCGCACGCAGCAATTGTGCCACAGTGCTGCTGGCGCACAAGTGTTGGCGGTGTGAATCCTCGCATGTTGCCACGAGGCAGCAGGTCATCAGAGCACACGCAAAGCACCAAGCACGCAGCAGGTGCGAATCTGGCAGAAGTAGAGCTAAAGTGATGCCTTTTGCATGCATGTGCAGAGATCTGCCTGGCAGGTAGTTCTACAGCCGACAGAGACGTTGTTCTGACAGTCCCACACTCCTTTACATTTTAGACGAGGTGTCGACGGTGTGTAGCAGGTGGAGAGGCAGCAGGTAAACAGAGTGAAGATATGCCTGAGCAAAGATTTGAGACGTGCGGCATTCAACCTTTCTATTACGGCTGTTAAATAAATGCTGCTTCTTTTTCTAGTAAGGATGGATCACTGCATCACACACAGGAGTTTTGTCTTAAAAGATGTTTCTGAGGGAAGATCACATCTTCTGGTTCTGCAAAGGAGTTTAACTGGTCAAGTTGTATGTGTCTCACTGCACACGTCTGCTCTCAAAATATCTGGGATATTTCCTGCTTTGTCCACAGTTAGACGTGGGATAAAAAAGTTATGACAGACTGACATCTAAACCAGGTTCAGTCCACCTTAAAACAAGAGAACAACCCAAACACAAACTAACCAAATGTGGTGCCCAGTTCGCGCCTGCAGAAAGAATGTCGAAAATATTATCTCAATAATAACAATAATGATTCGTGTAAAGTCACATCCACGGGCGTTGACCGACATGGAATCTGTGGGTTTTTGGGTTGTCCAGGTATTTGGGGGGTCTTTAAGAGGAGCAGCTGCATCTTAAGAGGAGCACAGGTGTGTCTTAGTTTCCTTGATGCTTGTGCTACCTTAAGAGACATCATGGAAATGGAATGTACCATTGCCGTGCATGTGGAAAGTGTACTGTGAAGTTTTCGTAAGGAAAATTTTACACACTTATAATGTACAGGTGAGGATGTCGTGCGATATCCTTACGCCGTACTCTGTCGCCATTAGTGAGTTGTGAGTCCTGACTCCTGTTTTTAAAGTGTTCCCAGTGGTCTTTTAATCAAGATTATTCTGTTTTCAACCAAACAAAAAAAACAAAAAACCTGTCGTTTTCCAGGACATAGCTTCTGCAGAGCGGCAGGAGTTCATCAGGAATTCACCTCTGAATTGTGGGTGGGCCCATTGCCATGAAGTAACCCCGCCCCTTTTCATCGTCCATCTGATTACATACTCCCCCGCTATTTTACGGCCCCTCACACCCCCTAACCTAACATTACTGGTGCAACAAAAATGGTGAGCAATACCGGAGCTATCCAGCCCTGGAGTTTTGATCCAGATTCCAGCTAAGATGAAGAAAACAAAGACGTCCATGGATCTGTATATCTTTATGCATCAGAATGGGGCGGAGCAGGGAGCTTGTGGCCTCTCAACAATTGGGTGAAGAAATACTCAGAAATGCAAGTTTAATCTCAACTTTCTATATATATGTCCTCTGTCATGACAAAAATGCTGCAAGAACATGCTAAAAATACCAAAAACATATTTTTCATTGGAGTAGGTCTTTAGATCTGTCCATGTTGCTATGTTACTTATTTTAGTGTTTGTACATACCCACCATGCATCAAATTACATCTTATAAAAAAAATTATTTATTGTTCCTATCTGCCTTTCTGTTAGAATGTAGCATTTGCTAATGTGTAATTTCAACTGTGGTTAAGAAAAATGTAATGCAAGGGGATTTTATACAAGCACACAGACATGTAGATTAAACACAGGAGACATGGAACCACCATGAAGCATGAACGGCCTCGTTCGTGTAGTTTCCTCAAATGCTTTGTGAATGATTTAGCCTTTGGGATATTTATGGCCCAAAGGCTTTGTCTTCAAATATGCATAACGTATAAGGAGCTCCTCGCCTTTTGTTTGAGTGGCAGCATCATGTGACAACCGGCCTCAATGGAAATGAAATGATGAACAGAGCAGAGTCCAAGTGTCG
>BSAI01000012.1:46771667-46861328 GCA_036245035.1 Adrianichthys oophorus | reverse complement strand
ATTTTAGGAGGAAGTTTGGTTTGCAAGGACCCCACAGAGAACTAGATCCTGATGAAGAAGCCCAGGCGGAACCTGCTGGCTGAGACCCACATTATGATGGGTGGGAGTTGTCTGATACACAATGAAAAAGTGTCAATGTTTAATGCCACAGCATGCTAATGCTGACCAACCATAAAAAACTAAACTAAAAATACCTCAGGAGCTCGCTTAGCGTTTGGTAAGAAATGAGCAGCATTAATCTGTCTAGAGGGGTAAAATTATGAAAAGCACAAATGATTTTACGTCGATGAATAATCACGTTTTAAATCCACTCCTAAACTTACTAATTCGTTTATTTTTGTGGCCTCCTGCTGCAGTCCACCAACTCATTATTCAAATGTGTTCATCTTTTCTCCTTTCAGTCAAACGTTTGGGCTGTTTTAATTAAAGTTTTCCAGTTTTACTCCTGCTGAGGTGAGTTTATATCCAGGAGTTTGATGTATGAGAAGAGATTTCACATTTTCTCACATTGCAGCTGAACCTTCACTTTAAAGGAAGCAAATCTCCTCGTTCATTTTCCTTCACAACAACAGGAAACAGCAGGAAAGTGGCGGCACGGTGGCGCAGTGGTTGGCGCTCTTGCCTCACAGAAAGGCCCGCGGTTCAAGTTCCAGCTGGGGCACCTGAAACAGCATCACCAATGGGGGACCTGGTGCGGCCATGGTGCAGTGGGAGGGTGGTCGTCCTCTGATCAGAAGATTGCAGGTTCAATTCCCATCTTGTCCGCCCTTGGCCAAGACACTGAACCCCACATTGCCTCTGATGGAAGGTTGGCGTCAGTGTTCGTCAGCAGAGCCGCCATCAGTGTGTGAATGAAACAGTGACTGTAAAGCACTTTGGGCCTTCAATGAAGGAAGAGAAGAGCTATATACGTATTCATCATTTACTCTAAATTGTCCCTAGGTGTGAATGTGACTGTGGCCCCTGCGACAGACTGTCCAGACCTGTCCCCTGCCTTTGCCCATGAGTGGCCGGGTTAGGCTCTGGCACCTCTGTGACCCCGAAAAGGGACAAAACGGTATAGAAGATAAATGAACAACAGAAAACAATGATTGGAACAATTAGCACAACATTCAATTAAACTGAGGTTTAATTAAAAACGCCTAAACTAAGTTGAAATGAACTTCAGCTCAGCAGGTTTTTACAGGTGATTGTTCTAGAATAATGTATTAAGCTGTTGTCATAACTTCTGGCTATGGTGCAAAAACAGCAAAGGAATGTCCACTTTACTTGACCTCCAGTTCCTTACCGGTGAACTCTGTTGAATGGATTTATATTTGATAACCAACAAAATGACAAACATTGAATCCTATCTGTGTAATTTGCTTTCAGTCTGATATCAATCCCAGATCCTGGCTGGCATATCAGCTGTTTTTGTGTAAAGTTGACATCTTCACCTCCTGCCTGATTGGGTTTTATCAAGAGATGCCAGTTTTCCCCTGCGGTTTTACACCTCGCTTGTTAGAGTGAAGATGGATTGCAGGTCTGTCCAAGATGCATCCCAACCTCTCCCTCCACGCCAGCCAAGACTGGATCCAGTCCCACAGGCAGGTCGAGGTTGGTACCAGAATGGAAGGATGATATAGTGTAGTCTTCTATACTGCCATTATGGTGCATGGTACTATGTGATGGGTGGTAAATTGGGCTTTAGAACAGCACAGCAAACAGAATCTTAAATGGTTTCTTTTATAACACAAACGTTCTGATCTGGGTCGGCTGTTTACGGGTCTGTTTACTGGCAGAGTTCACTAGATGTAGATGAACTTCATTCCTTCTTTCAATTCTACTTGAGACCTTTAAAACCCAAAGTCTCTGATTCAGTTAAGCTTTCCAGCACCCTGTGAATTTAACCAATCAGAAAAGACCCTTCACAAGAGGGTGTGGCTTTACTCAAAACAGCTAGTTACAGAAAAGATTAAAAGATTCAAAACAGTTAGATTTATGTTTAATACCAGTTTTAAAGTTTGATGAGGATCAGTTTAAGGAGGTTCAGACAGCCCAGACAGTGACTGTACTTTTGTTTAGACCTGTTCTATCCTGCAGCAGTTCAGATCAAGATGAGTTTTGGAAAAAGTGAATCATCCCGCCCCACCCAACGAGAGGGAATGGTGGCAGACAAAATGGTGGCTGAAAATCATTAATCGGAAACGGAAATGCCAAACCCCAGTGTTTACGTATGGCCGCAGTTAACTTCAACCCTCAACGTGAATTGACTCATTCTGTCGCGGAGAAAAGCGGCCTTGCGTCGCTTTATAACACTTTAAAATTAGTAATATGTCTCGCTTTAAAGTCGGTATGTCAAAGAGAGCTGTAGGTTTGACAAACACGCCACAGGTGCTAAAGGTTCAAAAGTGCTGGGTTAACTGCTAATATATAAGCCCTTTCCAATCAAAAGCAAGAGTATTTTTAGACTGAAATGGGTGGCGCTCAAGTCCACAACCACCAACTGTCATAGAAGTGGTGGTGGAGGACCCAGAAATTTACACTCCTTGAGATTTTGATCTATTGCCTCCAAACTCTTTGTGCATCCTAGGGAAGCTACTTGGGAAAAATGGTTTTAATGTTTGGAGATTTTGAATGGCGGTGGCGTGGCGAGCTTGCAAAAGTTGCATTCCTTTCTTTCTCGTACATTTTTACCAATGTATTGTGAAAATTTAAGCATGGATTGTTGGCTCAAGCTGAATGAGATGAAACAAACAATATACTATATTAGGAATGTGGGCGTGGTTAACAATAAACCTCCGTTACCATGGAAAACCTTAAGTTTACTTTAGCTGATTCTACTTAAAATGACCCTCAGTTCCATCTGGATGAAGCCCATCTGCTACACTATTTCAACATGTAGTTGTGGAGTTAGATAAGCTAAGTCTTCTTTAACAGTTCTGATACACTGCCTGTCTGTCCGGGGAGAAGATCCCTCCTTCATTTGAGGTTTCTTATTTTTTCCCAGATAGAGTTTTTTTAATGAGTTTTTCTTCACAGGGAGGGAGGGTCTAAGGGCAGGGATGCCAGTTTAGCTAAGTCTGTTTAGTTTAGCTTAGTTTTTGTACAATTAACAGTGTGAAGCCTATTGAGACAACTGTGCTGTGATACTGGACTATAGAAATAAAATTGAATTGAATTGAACCCCCAGGCAACTAGAAAAAAACTAGCTGCCATGGCGATAAGACTAACATTTAAGTCGCCGTCTTGAAAAAGTTTTTTTTTTTTTTTTTACAAATTCATCACATGCAGCTTTGACCGGGGTGGTAGGGGCAGAGGGGAAGAGTGAAGGTGTGTAGCAGCCAGTCAAAAGGGGGAGGCGACGTCTGCTGGCCATGCAACGCCGCTCGCCACTTTAATGTTAAACTTGTGTTTTCAAATCAGAAACATCTTGGATTCAGGTCTGAAATGATGAAATCGCAGAGAACGTTTTGATGAAGTTTCCCAGATACTGCATCTGCAACGCTCCTGCCAGCATTTAGTTGTTGAATGTAAATTCTTCCTTTGGTGTGTGTTGAAGACAAATGTTCTGCAACTCCATTTGAAGCAGACTTGAGTTTTTTTTTTTTTTTGCTTCTTTGCATCCCCAGAAAAGTGAGAGTAACTGGAGAAAACATGGAATATCCTCTCTTCCCTGGCAGGAAGGTCCTTGAGACAGCAGAGCTGTGTGTTTCCTGTTGAGACTGACAGGCATTAATTTAGGATGATACATACTGCAGCTCTGTTCTGCTGCAGTGCCCATATAAAATGTTTGCTTCTCAGTTGGCATGTCTGGATGGGGCTCTGACGTGGGTGGATTCCTGCTATGGCAAAGTCCTATTTTCGGCTAATTTTAAAGTACAGCAGGAATACACTCAGAGGAAGCTATGACTTCCATATCCTGCTTCCATCCATCAGTGAGCACAACATGCAGGCTGCACCACAAGGACAAAACAATCTGCTTCGTGGCTCTGAGTGGGTGCATTGCATGCTGCGGATTTTTGAGTCATTCACAGGAACTTCTGAAATGGCTGACCGCATTTCTCTCCTCGTCCAGAGGCTCCATCTGTGGGCTTCGTGGCCCAGCTGCTGGTTCCTCATACACTTCCTCAGCCTGATCCAGCTGTAATCCCCCCCCCCACCCTGCTCTGCTAGAAGAGCTTCTCCCCCTCAGCTTGTTTGCTCGAATTCTTGCGTGCCTGAACGTTGAGCCTTGAAACCCGGTCATGGAGAGGCATGATTAAAATCCTAGGCCCTGCAGTGCAGACATTTGGAGGACGGCACGCACCGTTCCAGCTCTGCAAAGCATGTGAATGGGATTTTTGGAAGTTATGGAACAATCATTGAAAAACCTGAGCATGCTTTCAGTGTCAGGAAAAGCAGAGCTTTTTTTGAGTGCGTCCAAATTCAATCGAAAACTAATTTAAACAAACCCTATGTTTGATTGTGATACTGGTGAAAGTTGGATTCCTAATGAAGGAATAAAAGGCTTTTCTTTTCAGAAGGTCTCAGAGGGCTTCTGTCAGATAAATGAGATCAGAGAATTAGAAGGACTCCTCCATCCAGTTACTGGCTTCGCTTTTTTCCACGTCTTCTCTGTGGAAATCTTACCTGTTGACAGTTCCAACACACTGAACACAGCAAAACGAAAAATGGCAGAAGATACTGGAATATGGTAATGGATGTATGTCATAATGACATAGCAACAAAAAAAGTGTTTATCATTATTAGTTTCAGGAAATTCTGATGAGATCTTCTGCCATTTTGTTTTGTCTCCTTTGTGTGGAATGAAGAAGTTTTGTTTTTTTTCCTCCTGACATGGAAATCATGCATCTGATCAGCTGGTCCAAGCAGTGCACAGCAGTGCGTGACCAGGTGTGGAAAGGTGCTGATTGGTTGATTTATTGAGAAGCAAAAGACTTCTTCTTGTAACTCAATGTGCGTTCTGGGATGAGCATTTGCTGTTTCACGCACAGACAGATCATTTTGCAGACACAATTTTTTCTACAGTTGCAGGAACAAAACATTTTTACAGATGATTTCTTTCTACATTTTACAGACACATAAATCTTTTGTTACAAGAACGAGAAGTCTTACACATGAACAATACTTTTTCTTCATTTGATCAGTTTGGAGTCTTTAAAAAGCACAACCTTTGTGCTTTGATTTCAGTGGCACTTTTTAATGCGTTTGTTCCTATAGAATTTTGGCTCCTTCACAGTTAAATGCCCCACTTTGCCCTTCTGTGGTCGTTCAAAGCATCGATTTTGTAGGTAAATTGTGCTCCACACTGACCTCCTGAACTCCTGCAAAGTCAGCAGGGCTGGGCCTTTAATCAATGAGTAAATCGTATCAGAGACCACTTCTTCTGCTTTCCAAACATGAATTTTAATGTTTCTGATATGTGCATCACTCATTGAATTAGATCTCTGTAAAGAGGAGATTGTTTTAAATCGAAGAGGAAGGTTTGCTCTGTTTTAGATGTTTTTGTTAATTCATCAGTGACATCTATCTCCAGGAAATGAGTTTTTTTTTATATATTCCTAATGGCCCACTTAAAGGTTATGTCTATCAGATGGCTTAAGCTGGAGACTCTGTGGCATTTTAATCAGAGAAGGCAATTCTGTTTCTTAATGAATGAATTCTCATTTTGTATACATTACACATGAAATGTCTGTTTTCATCAGAATGATGCTGGAATTGTTTCTTTTGAGCACAAAGTACCATTCAAGATTGCATAAATTCAGTGACATGGAGATGCCACTTTTCACTCCTGAATTGAAAGTAAACTGAGAAGAGCCAAATGTTGCAGTTCCTCAAATGACCACTAAAAGCTGGTCACAAAAGAGAGCAGTTTCTCACTGACTCCCATGTTAAAAAGTCCAACATTTTACTAAAACTTAATAGATATACAGCGTGGAGTACATTTTTATGATAAAATAATGTATCTTCTATGACAACTGTATGTGTGAAGGAGGTGAATTTTATTTTGAATCAATGGTTTTTGTTCAGTTAAGCTCTTATTTTTACATTTTAGAGGCATGTCCAGTTGATTGGCTAATGAGTGGCTCCACAGGTGGATTCAACCAAAGTCAATTTTTACTTTTTCCCTCCAATCAGCAATTTTAGAAATGTGATAATTCTGCTTTCGTTTTCACCGTCTTCATTACTGAACCTAAAGCAACGGAGAAGCCTGTCTGATTTTTTTCAGTTTAGATGAAGGTTAATCGGACTTTCAGAACTATCTGAGCATCTTTCACCCTTTTATTGCAGGATTTTTGGATCCAGTGTTTACATTGTTTGAACTACCACAACTCTTCAGCCATTTACGCAAATAACATAAATCCAGCTCAAATTTGATGGAAAAAAAGTGGCTTTGGGCTGATATGCAACATTTTACGTTGGTAAAGTGTTTGTGAGATTAGATTTACGTTAATTGCATAATTAGTCAAAGAGTTACTGTTGTTCAAAGGGTGCGTGTTATTTTATTGTCACCGGCAATAATCTCCAGTTTAAAAAGTAAGACAGGAAATAATAGCTAAAACTAATTAAAGACACATCTGCTGTTGCTTTCAGGGACACTAAAGCCATTGTTTATGAAGTAAAATGTTGCTTTAAAGTGTCTGTTTGGGATGAGACTCCCAAATCAAATCAATTTTATTTACAAAAAGCACTTTTCATACTACAATTTAAAAACAAAGACACAAAAGCGCTCAGGTTTTTCACACAATGAAAAGATTCTGAAGATGTGGTAAAATCATCTCTCTCTTGTCTTCAGGACTGATGTTTAAAACTTCAGTTTTGTCCTGGTTGAGCTGTAAGAAGTTTTCTGCCATCCATGACTTCATTTCTAAAATACAATTTAAAAAAAGTCTTTATAGGTTCAAGGTCATCAGGAGACACAGCAATGTAAAGCTGTGTATCATCAGCATAGCTGACCACCACCATATCTCCTGATGACATGAACTGCATGTTCATCAAACAAAATTTAACAAATAAAGACCCACACCGGGGCTGCACGATGGCGCAGTGGTTAGCGCTCCTGCCTCACAGCAAGAAGGTTCCCGGTTCCTGGCTGGGGGACCTTTCTGTGTGGAGTGTGCATGTTCTCCCCGTGCATGCGTGGGTTTTCTCCGGGGACTCCGGCTTCCTCCCACCGTCCAAAAACATGATTCACAGGTTAATTGGTTACTGTAAATTGTCCGTAGGTGTGCATGTGAGTGTGCATGGGTGTGTGTTTGTGGCCCCTGCGACAGACTGGCGACCAGTCCAGGGGTGTACCCTGCCTTCGCCCATGAGTAGCCGGGTTAGGCTCCGGCAACCCCGTGACCCCGAAAGGGATAAAGCGGATTGGAAAATGAATGAATGAATGAATGAAGACCCACACCAAGGAAAATTGTGTTTTTGGTATTTAAGTTGGGATGGATCAGGAGTAGATGTAAACCCACAGCTTGAAAAAGTTTGAAAAGGTTTGTGACGTAGCAGCTGCCACCAGTGGGCCAAAGCTCCGCTCCAACTCTAAATCCTCCACTTGCAGACAAACAGATCCATTTACGTCTTCATTTTCCTCGTCTGAGCTGGAATCTTGATCAAAACTGTACGGCTGGATAGCTCTGATGTGGCTTGCCGTTTTTTTTTGCCTCGCTAATGTTAGGTTGGAGTTGTGAGGAGCTATATGATAGCAGGAGAGAATGCAAACAAAGGCATGCTGGTATATCAATGTTGGGTTACTTCCACTCCAACATGTTTTTTTTTTACTCTAATCAGGTCCAGGATCAGGAACCTCTCTCTGACCCATTCCTCATCTGAGGTAGTCTCGGTTCATTACCAATTGGACTGAGCTCCGGTTCACTCTGAGTTTCCTCAGTCTGAGTAGGTTCTGTGCTCGGAACAGAACAACTGGACAAAAACGGTCACTGTAGCTGCTTTTTACATGATGTAAACAGAGTAGTGGAGCAACAATAAGACACAGCAACTCATTGAAGTTTGGTCATTCATAGGGACTGGTGTGGAGGTGATGTTCCCCTTTAATATGAAGTTACATGAATGATCAAAAACCATCTCCTGTTACAGTCCTGCACCATTGTAATGTCCCTTTTTCGTCTTACATAATTGATATTTTCTTCAATTGTATTTCTGACACTTCAGGAGATCTCAGCAGTTTCTGAACAATGCAAGAACCACTAAAAACCCAAAACATGTTGGTGTGATCCCAACTTATGTGGTCATTTACTTCTGCATGCCTACATTTTAGTACCTGAATTATGAATATCCCATTTTTATTTGCACCAATCATTTATGCACATAAATCACGATCCCATTAACTCTGTGTTTGGATTCATGCATTGGTCTTTGTATTGATTCATGCATAGATCAGAGCACAATAATATATGTAGCTCCCATCATCACTCCTGAGAGGTCTTCAAGCTTTATTATAAACCCAATGCAATGTCCACTTCACAGATCCTGCCCACATCAAGGAGACACTTTCTGAAGTGGAAATAAAGCGAAGAGAATCAGGACTGAGTCGAGTCATGCTGCGACAAACACGTCTCTCCCCAGGATAAAACAACACCACATCATGTCCAGAATGATAAAACTGCCATTACCTTACACAGCTAACGAACTGAAGTTAGAAGTGACTGATAAAGACTTAAAAAAATACATCTCAAGAAGAAGTGGGAGTTTGCAAAAAACATCTGCAAGAAAGTAGCTGCATAAAATGTTTTTTTCAAATGAAGTTGTTGCAGAAGCAGCAGAACATCATTTGAATATTTATACTCACAGCCATAGACATTTCTCTGTACCTTTGTCATAAAAATTCTACTGATGTGTACAGAGGAATTCCCCATATCCTCGTATCATCCATTTATGTGAGTAAGGAGCCTATTATAGCCCAGGGGGTCTAAAATGACCACAGCAATGGCAGAAATGGAAACTTCTCAATATATCCTGACTTTAGTTTGTGAGTCCGCTGCTCTTTGTCTGCAGGTGGCTGTACTGATACAGTGACCAAAGTCAACAGTGCTCATGAATTTTTAATATCCACGGTACCCTCAGGACTGTGATAATGTCAAGCACCGGGTTTATGACAAGATGAATCAAGAAATGATGCTGACTGAAAAAAACAGCTGCTTGCAAAGGTTGACATATCTCATAAAATCATGGTTTAAATCCTCTTTTTGGTGGGGATATATTTGGTCAGGGAGACAGGAGAAGAAAACCAAACTTCACATGTTTTGCTTGTTTTTAAATGATGGTCATACTGGAGGCCCTCTCCCAGCATGAAACCAAAAAGAAATCAATGTCTTTATATTGAGGCCCTTTCAAATAAGTCTCCTTGTACAATGCAAAGGTAGGATAAATCAGCACCACAGAATACAGAGTAAGACCAGCGGACACATGATGACTACTATGTTAATCAGCTTTTCCACCGTCTGCTTGTCCCAAAGGCATATGGAGCAAGATGTGAAGATGATGCTGCATCATTATTGCTAATTTGAGCTTTGATTTTTTTTAAACTCCCACCAAAAACAATTCTTTGCTGTTTGAGGAGGCCGTGCCATGCTGTTCTGAACAATCTAGATGATGTATAACTGTTTGCATGTGTTCAGGAAGCTCACATCACTGATCCACTCATGTCTTACCCCGTCGGTAACAAGCTGCTTACGGTCATGCTCCGTCCCCCACGTCACTTGACTGAGGACGAAAGAAAATGCAAAACAATATCAAATTGAAGCACACTTCCCCAAAAAACAATGATCTTATCACACATGTATGTGTGCTTGCATTGTTTCCAACAGATCATCAACAAAAAGTTGCTTCATGGCAAAACCAATTTCATACAGATTTTTGTTCACAAAGTTGTTTTCTAATACGCCACACAAATATATTAACTTCCATAACATCATTTCTGTGTCACTAAGAAATAAACTGCACTCTTCCTGTGAAAATAAAGTGCATCCACTGCTCCCTGAAAAAACAAAATGCCTCCATTGCTTCCTGTAAAAAGAGACTACATCTCCTGCAGGAGCTACAAAGCTGAGAATATAAGATAAATATTATATTATCTTAAATATAAGATAAAAACACAAATGTGAGACAATCCATTTAAATAACAATTAATATTTAATATGCACATCACAAAAATGAAAAGTAGATCGTTCTTCTCTTTGATCCCATCCTCTGCTAGCTTTCTGATTGGTCCACTGTTTCCTGTTGGAATCAAAGCCTCCTGGATTTCTGACGGTTTCCTGTTTTTCTTTGTCCTCAATGACCCTGTGGATCCCAATCCTTCATCTTTTTCTTTCAACTTTACTGATAAAATTCTCTGTTTAGAAACATCAGAAAAAAAACCTTCACATTTTCACCTGCAGGAGGCAGATCTGTGCACGTATAGAGATTGATTATGTGCAATCTGCTGAAGGTGAGTAAGTTTTAAATGCAACTTCTCAAGCTGTTTGCTTTGTGAGTTTGACATGAGAACACACTGTGTAGCTTTCAAATCAAATGTGTGTGAGTCAGAATCTGTAAGAGAAAATCTCATGTGCCTCTGCTGCTTCCACTGCCTCTGCCTGGAACTCCATCCGAGCTCAGCTAAAGTGGTCTGAACTGGCTTCATTTAGATCATTTCGTACCATTCTGTATAGCATAGATCTATTGTCATGCTGCTCAACTTTTGCACTTCCCAAATGATAGTTTAGATTTCATGACCTGCCCTGTCACTTTGCCACACCTACATTTTATAACTTATATTGTACATATCCTACTTCACTGTTCATTGTCCTTTTGCTTTATTCTGTAACTTTATTTTGAAACATGTGCTGCTGACCACTTGGCCAGGTCACCCTTTGTAAAAGAGATTCTAATCTCAACAGGTTCCACCTGGTTAAATAAAGGCTAAATAAAAACAACAACAAAAAAATCAGTAAGAATTTAGATGTGACTCTATTTAATTGTGACTTTGAAATGAATCTGTAATTCAGCATGTACTAGATGCACACCTGAAGCCTCCAAATCTTTAAACTTACCATTTAAGATATTTTCAAAGTCACATTACAGAAACTATCTTTAATTAGAATTCCCATCTTAAGCTTACAGTTTCTGTACAAATACCACAGCAGCAAGACGTTTAGCTGAAAAAAACTCCCTCCTAACTCCTGATGGGTCTGCTCCCTCGTGGCAGACCGGCTGGTGGCCTCTGAAGCTCAGTATCACAGAAAAAGCAATTTAAGGGGGAGAAAAAGTTGAGGTGAGATTTAATCTCGAAGGTCTGTGGCAAAGGTAAAGATGGCTAAAAGGTCATGTGAAATACGACTTCCTTTCCCGTGAGGCGCTCTGTCCCGCCTCACGTTAGCCCTCCATCTTTTTCACACAGAGACAAATCAATGGCTGTCATTAGTTTTTTTCACCTCCCGAAAGTTCACTGCTTTCTACCTGCCACATCTTTTAGTATAAATAATAATGCTCACATCCCACCTTCACCTTGTACATCAGAATTTTCAGAATGTAGGAGAGTTGAAAAAAGGCATCAATACTGACATTTTTCCCCATATGTCTCACAGGCTACTGTAAAGATAAACATCTGGCATCTGAGAGGTAAACGCTTCTACTAATAAGCTGTCAGGGTGTTTTTTGTTGCTGTTGATGCAGAGTCTGTAATCAGCCGTAGAAAAACCTGCACTCTGTGACACGTTATTGATGTTGTCAGTTTTGCACATATAGTCACCAGAGTTTGTGTCCTAATTAGACTGGGATCTGTGACGGCCCACGTTTCCGTTTTCCTCCACTTTAAAAGGGTTTGTTGGAAATGTGATTGGTGACAGTTAGAAAAACAAACAGTAAAATGGTATCATCAAAGGGGCAGCTCTATATAAGGACATAATACTAAAGTAATGGAACACCAGCTCTGGGGAAACATCAACACCATGATGCAACAAAACCTGGTCCCAGCAGTGAACAAATACGAGCAGTGAGAGCTCCAAAGGGCTTTATTCTCTAGAGAGATTCTGAACGTACAGTTTGGGGGTTTGTGAGTGTGCTTTACACACTCCGATGCAGAGACAGGATGTAGAGCTGGAAGTAGCAGAGATGAAGATGAGGTTGAGGTTCTCTTTGGAAGTGATGAGAATGGATAGTATCAGGAAATACTCAGAAATTGTCCAATTTGCTTGAAATATACCAGATCACTCAATTATGATTGAGTGATCTAACCCTAACCCTAACCCTTAAAACAATGATAAAATAAAATTATAAAACACATGGAATGCCTTAACCCTCTTGACCAACTTAATAAAAGATAAAATGACAAATGAAGAAAACTCAAACTACAAATAGGAAACCAAATTGGAAAAAAAAGACATTCAAGCTGAAACTTCAAAATTAGAAAACTATGTTGCAAACTTGTCTGCAGTGAGATACGCTGGTAAAGGCTGTGAAAAGCAAAAGGAAGCAAATTTGTAAAAGACAAAATCAATGTTAAAGCGTTTCATGCTGCATCAAACATTAAACAAAGATATTTAGTTTGAAAAGCCAAACAAAGCTAATAAATAAAAGATGATACCCATGGATGAAATGATTCTTCAGACTGACTTTAAAATATCAGAAAAGCATCCTGAAAACAACCAAACATTGTTCTCTCCATCCCTGCTTTAGTCGGTGCCCCCCCCGACTCTGAGCTGACCTGCTGTGAGAGAAGACAATATTGAAACTTGAGGGGGTGGCTGGGGTGTGTGTGTGTGGGGTGGGGGTGGGGGACCAGCAGATGAACAACAGACAATTTTGTGAGAACAGAGAGAGATTGAGGCAGATCTGTCTTCATTTAAAGCTTGTCTGAAGCTGTGATCGTGTCTGGAGCTCATGCCCAACAAAGGGCATGCCCCCCTCCAGGGAGGAGCTAATAAAAGGGAAGTCTTGTTGGAGGTCTCAGGTCCTGCTATGGGCTCTCTGCACACTAAATATGTCAGTAAAGTTATGATGAGGGGCTTCTGTCTGCCCCCTCAGCCCCCCATATTTACCCTGATGATAAAGAAAAATGGACGATGTTTTATTTTCCTATAGCCGTCACATCTAATTAAAAATTCGTATGTAATTGTTTTTAGAAAAACCTGAAAGACATTTTAAGTGTTTAGAAATTAGAGGAAGATCCATGTGTCATTCCATTCATGCAATAAATTCAAACATATTGGAAAAAGTCATATTTTTTAACTGACAGAAATTATTCAACCTGGTAATGTGACGTTTGCAGTTTTGGAGTGACTACATGCTGGTGTAAAAAAGCATCTTAAAAACATCACATGAGGAATACATTGGTTTGATGACGCACACAAGTGGCTATAGGTTTCACACTTGGTTTATTTAAGTCCTCATTTTGTGTTGGTTCAGCCAACATGTACGAGTAGTGACCAACAGTGATGGCTCAAACATTAGCTGCAGAGATGACGATTGTGTTGCAAGAAATGTTGAAATTACTCAACAGAAGGTTTACATCCCCTAACTGGCATCTACTCAGGTGAACCCCACTTAAAATCGTCTTTCCTGAAATTGTTCTGGTGCAGAAACTACATTAACAGAAACCTTTTATATATATGCATTAACTCCAAATATGTAAAAACATGTTCTTCGTGCAGATGTGACCTTCTGTCTGATAATGATCATAAATAAAGACGTCCCGAAACTGTTTCAAATCTAACTGAGTAACTTTCAGGTATCTGAACACTTGTTTACCCACATTAAATCGACCACCTTCTCTTTTCTTTCTGTCCAGTCTTAATCCCACAGAAACATGAGACCTGTTTGGCCCCGTGTTGGCTTTCAGTGGTGGTGGGGGGCTTGCTGGAACCAAAGAAAGAAACTTCTCATCTCTTTCTTGTGTCTCTTGTCTGATTTCACTGCTGTCAGCTTAAACAGGTTACTTGTTACTATCATGTCCCACATGAACGTGTGACTTTCAATGGGAAACTTTTGCTAATCTGTACTAAATAAGAAGAGGAGAAAATCAGAAGTTTGCTGCATTTGTTTTGGGTGGTGAACATATTGTTCTGAGTTTCTGAAAGGTTACAAACGCGGCCACACTCAGCCTGTACTCTTCTTGTCTTCCTGTATATGAAGTTATAATGAGATTTTTTCAGTCTCCAGGAGTCAGTTGTCTGGGGAAACTGTTATATGTGCTTAGTTTGTTCGTGAGTCAGTGCCTTGGGTTGTATAAGTCAGAGTACCCTGGAGACTAAAAAGAAATGAAATCCTGCTTCAAATGTTATGGAGGAAGAAGAATGTAGTTCTCCTTCAAGAAAAGACTATTAGAGAACCACATGTGGCGTTTACTGACCGTTGTTGACTTTACTATTTGTTTGGTGTTTTTTTTTTCATTTCTTTACTTGCTAATATTTAATTACATAATGTTTTGTTTCTATTGCATAAAGAAGAGATATGTAAACATTTGTGAGTATTTGTGGAGAATAATCTGGAAAAATCTGCAAACAAGCCGAGAAACAGATTTTCCTTACAGCGTGTGATTTTTATCACAATTTCTTTTTTTTTTTTAAGGCCGATACAGTTCCAATATTTTTATTTAAGTCTGGGCGGCTGGTACCCAATATTTAGATCATGTTTATTGGCTATATTCATTTTGAAAAAAAATGCAACATGCCGTCAAACTCATGCTATTTTTTACAGCCTTTGGGAAGGTTGTAGTTGATACTATTATCATTATTTTACTCAAACCAACCAAGACATCTTCTGCACATGAAATCAATATTTTGCTTTTTCCAATCCCACTATAGACTACCAGTTTCGCGGTCATCGGGCTTGCACACCGCACACGCTGGTCACACACTTCATCGTTTTTTTCTGCTTGGATTCTCTCAATCAACACAGAAAGAGCTACAGATATGTAACCTATAAGTGGCGGTGCTTTGCTGTGACATACATTTTCCGGCGTCACTCAGTATTTTGTATCTTCGTGCTTTCCTGCTGTAAAACTCGACAGAACTGAATCTGGTTTTTAAAGTTTTATTCACAGGATAATAAAGTAATGGGTTCCTGATATGTTTATATTTTTAGTCTCTTTTTAATTTGGTGATTCACAGACACGTTTAGCGGTGAGGTAACAGAGCCACCTTTGTCTTTTTTTAATAATTTCTTAAACGTTTTTATGAAATTCTGCTTGTCGTGATACAGAAAGGACAGAGAGGTTTACTACAATTTCAGGGGAATTTTCTGCATTTACTTCCTTTGATACGTCCATGCAGGCATACACCCTTCACCACAGCGAAAACTTTTCTCTCAGCCAACCTCCTCACCGCGAACACTTTCAATTTCTGATTGGCTCTGCCTGTGTGTGGTTAACCAATCAGATAGTGCAGTGGGCGGGACAATGCTGAAGATGGAGCCAAAAACAACCAGTTCAAAATCAGCTGTCAGATTAACAGAAAGACAGATACCGATAGGTGTCAAATTATTCAATATTGATATCGGTATCAGTGGAACCGTAGAAAACACATTCAGATTTTAAAGTAGTGTTGTAAGCTTTTGTGCATTCATGATGACATAACCTGAATCTATGGAATTAAGTTGGTCATTCCGCGCTATGTATTTTTCTCTGCTATGGAGTCACAACATCCTCAAATTTGCTCAAATAAATATATTTCCTTTTATAAACACATCATTTTCCAACAGTGTTGAACTTACCCAGTCAAAGCTCATCCTCTCCAGTTTGTTTAGTTGACAGAAGCTGCTAACAGAGGATCTTCGGTTGAGATGTTTTTGGCAGAGAGCAGCAGAACGCGTTACCTCAGCTTACTGTGTGCGTGCTGCAGCAGACGCAGGTTTATTTCTTGGATCAGGCCAGCGTGCCGCACAGGACAACCCAGTGAGCCCGGGAGACGGCAGTTAGACAACATCGATATGTATCCGAGCTCCTTTGCTGACATGAGACATCGGAAAGGTCAAAGGAGTGAGCTCCATACTGATTTAGCAGCTGCTGGATCGAAGAGACCACACATCCAAATGACATACATCTATATATATAAATTTATATATACATGTATAGGTGCCAGGAGAAGCAGCAACATATGGGCAATGACGAAGCCTTTAAATAAACTGCTATCACTTCTTTCGCTCAGACGGCACAGTTTTCAGCAAAATATTTGTCTCTTTCAGATTAAAAGTCACATATTTGATCTAAAATCTTTTTCATAAATCACCATGTGTTCAAAAAATACAATAATATAGAGTTTTACTCAATAGCCAATTGATGTTGTGGTTGCAGTCACCCGGGTTTATGGTTAATGGTGAATTTGACCGTACTTTTGGGCTCTGGTTGGGCTGTGGTCACATTGTGATCTGGCTGACCTTGTCCCTTTTCCTGGCAGAGACTCTCAGCCAGTCTTACTTGGCAGCAGTGCTGATTCAGAAACCAGCAGAAACTAAAGACCGCTGCAGCCAAACAGAGCTGCCGCCAAAAGTACGGCAGCAGGACTTCCCCACTTCCAACAGCTGATCGTGCTCTTGAGCTTGCACAGGTTTTTTCAAGTTTGGACAAAAACATTATAGATGAGAAGAAGAGTTATAACAGGGTAAAGAAACTGTCAATCAGAAAAATATTCATGAAAACAAAGTTTGCAGTAAAATATGAATACATCATTTAGTTTACGTTTCACATGTCTCTTTTGAATACGATTTGTCTTTATTTTGAATACGACTTTTCTTTGTCTTAAATACAAATGTATTCTGTTAACAAGTTGTCAAAAATACGTCACAGGGTCACAGGCATAAACATCGAGTCCTGGAACATCGATTGTAAAATAAAATAGATCTTTTTAGAATGTTATGTTAAATTATAAAAATTATAAAATAATATAATTATCAAAAACAACCCCAAATCGGTATTTTGATCAATTCATGGAGATTTAAGCATTCCTCTAAAACCCTGCTCTCCATTCACAAAAAATGAGTGCTTCCAGCAACTACACTGGCTCCCAATCAATTTCAGAATCCAGTTCAAACTCCTTATTCTCATCTTTAAATCCCTTCATGACATGGCTCCTTCCTACCTCGCCGATCTCCTCCATACCTACACCCACTCCCGCTCTCTCCGGTCCGCTGCCTCTGTCTAGCTTGCCGTGCCCCCTGCCCGTCTGGTTACCATGGGTAGCCGAGCCTTCAGCCGCTCGGCTCCCAAACTCTGGAACTCTCTACCCCCTGACCTCCGTGATGTCAACTCTCTTGTCTCATTCAAATCCAGACTCAAACTCACCTGTTTAAATATGCCACTGCACTTTGACCCACTGCCTATGTTTCTGTTTGTTCACCTTAAAGTGTCTTGCTTGTATGCGTAATTCTTCTTCTTATTATTGTTATTTAATGCTATTTTTATTGTAAAGTGTCCTTAGGTGCTTCAAATAAAATGTATTATTATTATTACTCAGAAACAGTTTTAATCCAAAATTATTTTATACATGTCCTACATCATGAGAACATTTCTACAAGAACATGTTAAAGACACCAAAAAGTTGATTTTCTTTTGGAGTGGGTCTTTAACTAACATGGTTGATCAGGAAGGTTTCAAGAAGACTTCATCTTCTCAAGAAACTAAAGGTCTGAAACCAGAGGTGGATGGAAACACCGGTCTAATCAACTAAAACTCGTAAAGCACTTGACCTTCTAACGTTCCTCACAAATGAAAAATAAATGAACAAACCTGAAATATTTATCACAGTTTCCTGATCCCAGAATCTGTAAAGGTGGAGACCGCAGAGCTTTCTTTGAACGCACCCTGAAACTATTAAGGCGAGTGTGCCGCCACTATCACAGACTTCAGTGAAAAAACACAGACGTGGGAGTAAAACTGCAACCATGTACTACTCTGCTTGATCTCCAGTTTTATTGAAGTTTAAAGTAGATTTGATCAGAGAACCTGCATGCATTTGTGTCCACCTGCTAAAGAAACCTGTCTGCGATTGTTCCTGAAGCAAAGTGGCTGACAGGAGCTGCTTTTGTTTCCTCACAAATCCAAGAAGGTGGTGAGAGTTCAACATGGAACATCAGTGGGATTTCAAAGAGGAGCCAAACTTAGAAAGATGCGGTGCTGAGCAGATCCAGACCCAGGCTAACCATGCGCTCACTAATGGGCGTCAGTTTCCTGCTGGTTTCGCTCTGTGGAGAGCTGATGTCAAAGAGCATCTCTGCTCCTTTTCATAATCTGGGTAATTAGCCATCTGTGGACATGCACGGTGACTGGAAGATGACAAATCTAAACAGCAGATCTGTGAGCTTTGCTTTTGTAAACATCTGGGCTGGACCCACATCTTCACATGTTGGTCCATTCACACACTAACTTCTTCTAGACTGTACTGCCACATATGATTACCCAGGGATTGATTCTTCTTATTATTACCTAGAAACATGTTGAAATCTAAGACAGTCTGAGAGCCACCACAAAAGAGAAAAAAGTTTTAGTAAAAATGTGAGAAAAAAGTCCTATTCTTACTTGACATAGAATTGCACATTTATTATTAAAAAGTTGTAATTTACAGAAAAAAAATCATGCTTCTTCTATAAGGAAGCTGTAATTTCATTCAAATAAAGTTGGATATCTACAAAAAAATTAAGCTGATGCCTCACCAACTGTGTGCAACACAAATCAAACAGGTTTGAATGCTTTGCTGAAATATTTTAAAAGCAAAATGTGACGTTTTGAATTTGAAAAAAACACAACATTAATTTAGCTAATTGTTGACTTCTTTCGTCATAGCTGTAGGTTTTCTTTCATAATTGTATGAATTGGAAATTGTTAAATTTTTGTCACAATTGGTCAACTTTTTTGTTTATAATTCCAACTGTGGTAAAATGCAGAATTTTTTCTCATAATTTTAAAACTTTCTTCTTGCAAATTGTTTTTTTTTTTTATAACTTGTTTTTTTTTTTTTTTAACTGTACAACTTTTTGCCATATCTTTCCTAAAGTAACATTTTACTTTTTTCCTCATAATTTTATGACTTTATTTGTGTGAACTACTGACAATTTCTTAATAATTGTTAAAGCTTTTTCATTTAAATGTATGACTTTATTCTGGTAAAAAAGTCAATTTACTTCTTTTTTTTATATATTGATAAATATGACTTTATACTCATAAAATGTTGAACTTTTTCCATATTTTTATGACAGTATTCTTCATTTTCATTTTCTTCATGACCATACACACTTTTTGTGCCATAGCTAAACTAACTCCTCAGATGGAACTTGTGGGAAGAAATCCCGAGACTCCATGCTCTGAATGAATAACGAGATAACCAGGTCTTTTCTGGAGAAAAGAGTGGATGACGAAGAACAGCAATCAAGGCAGAATAATGTCAATTTCACTGGATTACAGATCAAACACCGGCCAAGGCCAAGCGCAGCTGCCGACCGGTCCAAGATTTGATTGTCAACAACATGAAAGACTATGAGAAGTACTTGATCACAGACGTCTGAACAAACAAATGGAGTAATAGAAGAGCCGAATATAATTTCAAGTAAATCATGGTAGCTGGGATCTTCCACTATCTCTAAAATTCATCTGTGACCCTGATTTTCAGCAGAGAGTTCTGACCTTTAGATAACTTGACCTCAACTTAGTTGCTGCGATATCAGCTGAAGGTCAAAGACCCTGACAGTCTCTGCAGACATTCCAGCTCAGAGAACTTTATAAACTCTTAAACCCAGAAGGACGGCTGTGGACAGAATATGAACCTTTTTATTTCACGGCATTACTATATAATTCTAATAATAAAATACTACATCAATTATTGAAGATGGTTAAAAGGATTGATCTCTAATCATATTACTTAACACCAGAACACATAAGGCACACAAAACGCTTCAATACAGGAAACAGAAACACACTATAACTATAACTAGAATTACAACATGCAGAATGTATCAGATATGAACCGGATAATGATAACTTACTTCTACCTATCGGTGCGATAGGTAGGGTAGAAATGGGGTGGGATTATATACATTCACTTCCTCCCAATCCTTTCAAGCCTTCTATAATTTGATGCCTAATTATCCCATGTTTGATACGATCTTTGTATGGAGGAAAATCTTTGCTGATTGCACTGATTGTAGTGGTTATGCATTATTTCTTGCTTTAATTGCTTGAAATAAGCCATTTCCAACTACACGACTTTATTCTTGTAAAATTTTGACTTTTACAATGACTTTTGTCTCATAATTGTCCAACTTTTTCCTCCTAATTGTCATACTTGTAAAATATTGACATTTTTGCTTAAGTGCCTGACTTTTTTTTAATAGAATTGTACTTTATTCTTGTAAAAAATTGACTTTTTTTCGTTCTTGTGAGACTTTATCCTCGTATTTGTTTATTTTCCTTTTTGATGTTGGTCCTAACACTCTGTCATAGAGATTTGCTGTGAAGAAAAAGGTAATCGGTCTTTTTCAGACCTTTTGCTCTGGACTCTGATTGTAAACAAACACTTTTTCTATGTCATTTCACACTGACTCTTTGGCATCTTTAATTTACAAAGCCTAATAGGGCCAAAAGCTATATATATTTTTAAAACTGAAGACAACACTTGCAATAATTCAACCCACACACAGAGCTGTGAGGCCCACAAATACCCACATTCCTCTTGACGGAGTGTGGGCTGATAAATCATGCTCTTCCCTTACCATGAACCCACAGGGCTTTTAAGGACGCTGAGTTATTGGGGGAAGGATGCGAGAGGGGGGGGGGATTGAGAAAGGAAGACTGAGTAGAAAAGGCAAGATGATTAGCAAAGCCACAGAAGCACATGCCTCCCTGTTAACAGTCATTTTTCTCAATCCCACCTGTCAAACTGTGGAACGTTCTAAACAAGATTAATCTGTAGTTTAGGATGCAGGTGACTACCATGACATTCGTCATATAATGGAGGCAGAAGCTGCAGTAAACAAGAACACTCAGTCTGTCTGGAGTGGGGAAAGCTGAGGGGAAAAAAAAAGTTCAATTTCCCATCGGCTGTTGGAGGAGCTCAAATGATCAACAGGTTGGCTTAACTCTTCTTTATTGAATCGAGAAGCTTCGCTGTCCAGAAATAATCCTCAATCAAGTTAGTTTTGCTGGCGAGCCAACAAGAAACACCCAAGTGTTTGACCACAAAATGCCCTTTCATAAAGCAATTCTTTGAACAGCAAACTCTAGTATTTCACAATAAGAACAATGTCCTTATTTTTGTCCAGCCATGCTGAACTGCCTGAGAATTCTCTGTGAAAAGAAATGTTATTCTGAAGGATCCTCTTTTTTTTGTGTGTGTGTGAGAGAATTAACATACCAGCTAAAAAATCACCCAAATCCTGATGACCAATACCCAGTCTTGCTCTGATACCTTTATTAACATCTTCTTGATATGGTAAATGGTTCTTGATATGCCTCTTTTTCTTTTCAGGACATTTTTTCTGTAGTTCAATTTATTCAAGATATAAACTGACCAATCAGAAGCTTCAATACAAGTAGGTGGAGCCTGCTGGCCCCTACGTTCAATGTTCAAAACATTTGTTTGACACTAGGGGCGTGGCCAGGGGCGTGCTGCAAGGGACCGCTTCCCAGCCCTGCAGTTTCCTTCCCTAGACCAGCCCATGCTTTATGTGGAAAAAAACGCCTGTACATACATGTTTATGCAACATAACAATGTTTTTGATAAACTGCCCTTTTTAACAAATATGTTAACAGGAACACAAACACATTAAAAACCAAAAACACAAATGTGCACTGTATTTGAATTACCTGTGAAAAGTGCAAACAAGATAAAAACAAATAAATACAAAGAACTGCATCAGATCAGACTGATTATGTTACTAATGAACTTCACCAGAAGGTTGATAAAAAAACGCGTTTAAAGTTACAAACACCATTTTTTTCTATTTAAACCTTTGTGTTTTCATCAGTTTTGTTAATTCTAATCTCCTGTTCTAAATAAAGGTAAAAATGATGGTGATTATAATTTAAATGTAATACATCCATTAAAAAATATAGATATAGCAACTATACAATGATATAATTAAAGAGTAAGAATCGTGGTTCGATCTGTGAATCGCTGAGCTTCATTAGTGAATTGAATCACCACCTACGTAACAATCCACAGGCCTACATTTGATATGCTATGTTCCCACAGTAAATAATAATAATTAGTCAAGTTCCACGCACACACACTAAGTGGATGTGAACGTTGTACTTTTTTCCACCTACCACTGCCCCAGTCAGCAGTGCTTGTGCCTTTCCCAACGTGGATTTCAGGGATTTCATCAGTATTAATTTCCTGCCTTTGCTGCACTGAGGCTATGACACGTAAATCATTATAAACAATAAAAAGTACATGTCACTAAGAGCATGTAACATAAGGAATTTAAAATAATATTTATTTCTACTAATAATGTCATTTTAATGAGGAATGTGCAATATGTTGTCAACTGTGACTTTTTATTTTATTTGCTCGTTTGTTTTTTCCATTTACCAATTCCCTTCTCTGGATCTGTTTGCCGTCTTGAAAATAAGTCACTTAGCTTGGTGCATTTTGCAGCCTCCTCCCCAAGCACCCTCTTTCTTTTTAAACTGACTTTTTCAGCTCCACTCAGTCTTTTTAACCATTCTAATGGGCGGCCATTCCTCCACTGTGAGGATGGATAGAAGTTAGAACCCATAGACAAAACTTATCAATGAATATACAGTCAGTGTTAGAACCGTTAGAATGTTAGAATGTGGAGCGCGCTCTGCTACTGGGGAAGCATTGGACTGAACCAACTACAGAGGGGTGTTCCGCATAAGAAATGGTACATTCCAGCAGCTTGTAGCGGTCGTACATTTAGAAGCAAATGCAACATTTAATTACAGTAATTTTCTACTTCTATTACCATAACTATATTTGAGGGTTTATATGAAGTTGTGGCTTGATAAGTATTTATATTTATTATCCATACAATAATGACAGGACTGTACCACCTGCTACAGTGGCAGACCAAATCGACTCCTTTTTTCCTACTCACTGGTGGCCCAAAGATGCAGCGGCCCACAGTGAAAAGTCCAGAATCTCACAATTACCCAGCACGCCTTTGGGTGTGACCTTCCACCAAGTTGACTCTTCATTGGTGAGAGTGGTTCCCATAGAAACTAAGACCAATCACTGACGTCATCTGGCTCCAACATGGCAGCGTCTGTGTTGTGGAAAAACTGGTGACTGAATTGACATTTGGTTGGATCTGGTAGTGAACCATTTTCTGTGGATGGCGTCAGACTCAGTATGTCCAGTTCTCTGAGTCAATGGTACAGTCAATGGTCTCATCTGGCCTTACAGGTAGATACAGTCTGTGCACTGGTGAAAAATTCCTAAACCTGTTCTGGGCACGCAAGAAAAATATCAAGATCGTAGACCGCTCAGTTAGTATCCATCCATCCATCTTCTTCCGCTCATCTGGAACGTCTCCCAGGGATTCCACCCAGTGGAACATGCCCGGAATACCTCCCCAGGCGCCCAGGAGGCATTCGAACAAGATGCCCAAGCCACCTCAACTGGTTTCTCTGGATGTGGAGCAGCAGCGGTTCTACTCCAACCTCCTCCCGGGTGACCGAGCATCTCCCCCTATCTCTAAGGGACCGCCCAGCCAACCTATGGAGGAAGCTTATTTCAGCCACTTGGATCCGGGACCTCGTTCTTCAGGTCATGACCCAGAGCTCATGATCATAGGTGAGCATTGGAGCAAAGATCGAACGGTAAATTGAGAGCTTTCCTTTCTGGCTCTCTCTTCACCACTACGGACTGGTACAGTGACCGCCCCCTGTCAATCTCACGCTCCGATCTTCCCTCACTCGTGAACAAGATCCCAAGATACTTAAGCTCCTCCACCTGGGGAAGGAGCACTCCACCCACCCAGAGAGGACAAACTACCTTTCTCCGGTTGAGAACCATGGTCTCAGACTTGGCAGTGTTGACCATCATCCCAGCCGCTTCACACTCGGCTGCAAACCATTCCACTGCATCCTGGAGGTCCTGGCTCCATGAAACCAACAGGACAATATCATCTGCAAAGAGCAGATGCAAAAGCAAAATAGTTTTAGTTAAAAAAACAAGTCTTAGAGTCTAGAACTTTGTTCTTGAAATAACAATCCTTTGGTTGGACCATTGTTCTAACCCCATTCGCATATTTTTTTTTTTTTTGCGTAAATAAAGAATTTTTTTTATAAAAAAGTTTTCGACTAATTTCTAAGGGTCTTGTATTTGCAGTGAGTTCTCTCATTAAGATGTGCCCTGAACTGGCTACTCCCCTCTATGACCGTCCACAGCCGGGACAAACCCAAAACCCACAGCGTGTGACCACTTCGGCTTTGAAGTGTTTTTAGCTTTTATTTCTTCAATAAATGTGATTACAGTTGTTTGTGAGAACACATACAGAGCACACAACATCAATTGTAAGGAAATGCACTGATGAAAGCATTTTACTGTCATTTTGAAGGAGTTCACCAAAAATAATGGAATTAGAACGTTCTGCACAACAGAACCTTTCTATTGAGACCAGATCAGACACTCTGGTGTGTTAATGGAGAAAGATTTGCTGACTTTTTGTTTTCAGCAAAGTGTGAAAACTTGAAGCGTAGGAAGAGTGAAACCTCCTCTGGCAAACAATAAATCAGAAAGAAAACTAATTAATCATTCTCCTTTGATGGTGGGATTGAAAGAATCAGCAGAGAAACCAGCGTCTTCATTCAAACGTGCATCACTTCTGTGAGCCTTGCTTTTACCTTTGACCCCATGGTGACCATCAACAGGCCGAGAATGTCCAACGCAGGTCCAAGAATCTGAAGGTCTTTCTTGTTTTCTCCAAAAGATTCTCAACGAAACCTTCAAAATGTGATCTATAATCCTAGGTTCTGCTTCATCTAAATTCTTCCTCACACACAGATCGAATGCGTCCTCTGTTCCTGCATAGAAATGTATCTGTGGATACATTTCAAGGATTCAGAGATCTCCATTGTCATTTCACTGCAGGGTGAAACACAATTAGCAACTCTGCTCCCTGGCCAGTCAATTACAGAGAAATAAATAATAAACACAATGAATAGTTTAACAAATATACAAGATAATGCTAAAAAATATTATAAATGTAAACAGTGTGTATAATAAAAGGATATCGACTGAAGCGATAAAGAAGTTTCTTTGTGCGAACCTCAATGGAGGATGAAGTGTTTTTAAAGGAGCAGCAGGCGCTGGTTTTTTACTTATCCAGTGTTTTTAGTTCAAATGAAACCTCGAGTTATTTAAATACTCTTAGATTTGATTCATTTAGTTTGAAAAATGCTTTTAAAGCATTTCTTCTCAGCACCTCAGTGTTTCGAGAGTCGAGATTTTTAAGTTAGCAGGATTTCTGAAATCTTATTTCATTTCTTCTCCTGTTGTTTGTTATTGCTTTGCTTTGGTTTCATTTGCTTGAGCACTTTCCCCTCTTGTACCGGGTCTGACATCTCGATCAAAAAAAGCTTTAACTGACACCACCGAACGTCACAGCTGTGATGAAAGCACCTTAAGGGCCGATATTTTTTCACTTTTAAATTATCCACAGGGAGAAGAGAAACACAGAATTTTCTGGTTGAAGTTGTCAGACTTCAGTAACAGCGAGCTGGGGGGGCTGAATGTCTGTGAAGCACAATAGTGTGGCTCTCCCTCCACAGGGGGGGTCCCCTGCAAACAGTGATGCCACAGCATGAGGATAAAAAAAGCATAGAATTGGGCCTTTTCCACTCCAAATCTGGGCTGAGACGAGCCACAGTTCTCCATGAGCATGACTTTCTGAGATAAACATTTATTTTGGGCTGGATCTGGGGAGTCCAGTGAGCACAGCTGGACTCAGAAGGAGCTGCAGAGCCTCTAAAGCTCCTCCATTTGATGTCTCTTTGTCCTGATGTTGTCCACTGCATTAAAGCTTAGTGAGAGTTGGAAAACCTTTGTCAATGATAAAAAAACAGCCTCATAGACTCTGTAAAGTAAGTAAAGTAAATGTTTATTTCTGTGGCAGATAAAAATCCCAAAGAAAACAAAAACAGGAATTTAAGGACAATCTTCTCATTCACAGGACATGCTGAAACAAAGATTTAGTCACAGCCAAAGACAGTTAAAAACCATTGACTGCACATGAGAAATGGACTGTGTGACCCCACCCCCGTGGCGTTCCAAACAGGAAGGACCTGCTGGCTCAGAGAAGACAAAATTCCAAAGACTCACACAGAGAAATAAACAGCTGTTACTCAGTCATTCTGTTGGTCAGAATAACCATTCTGGCTCTGATACATTTTTCTACATTTTGTTGATAATGCAAAAACATAGCAAGTAAATCTAATAAATCAGCAAATCTATTAACCCTTTTATTGTCTTCGGGTCAAACCGGAAAAATCTGTACGACACCCCTACGTTTCACCCACCCCCCCATCACTTACCCTTTCGTGTTGTGTTAGTGTTCACTATGACCTGTTGCCCACAGCACACCCGCAAACACACACCTGCACACAGCCCGTATCCACCTGGAAGGTAAATGGGACTATAGAGATTGAATGTTGATTGATTTTTTCCAAATGTTTCTGTTCAGTGAGAATACGGCTCTGCAGAGCAAACAAGGAATCAACTGAAGATCAACCAACAATGTGCTGCACTAAGTTTCTTTCCCTTTCATTCAGGAAATGCACTGACATGTCTTTAAAGGTATAGAGCAATCTCGATAGGGAAGATCTACCTATGATGAGGTCTTCGCTCTGAACCAATAGCTTAATAGCACGTCTTTTATTTCAATCAGTCACGGTCATGAATGGTTGAGTCTTTGCCTTCTAGTTGGTTCACCAGTCCTCCTCCACCCTGTCCTCCACCTGCAGTGGATGCTTCAGCGTGTTCTGACCTCTAACCACCATCAGCGAGCTCTAGGGTTCATTCCTCTACGGTCCAGATTCATCCCGAGCCTGGTCGTCGCTAGCGGCCCAGAGAAGTTTTCATGCACAGCTTTCTGTAACACAAACAAACCTTTACTCACATTTCTAATATCTGTCCTTCTTCATATGTTGTTTGGGAAATGACCGGGCCAGATGCATGATGGGATCAGTTTGGAGAAAAGCTCTGAGCGAAGGCGAGTGAGTCTACTGCTGGGTTAGGATGAAAAAAGAAAATAAATACCACAATAAAGTTAAAAAGCATAACAAACTAAAAACGACTTTGGGGTGGTTTCTGTGGTGATCATGGACTTTTTCATCCCACACAGCTATTTCCTCCTGGCAGGTTATCTGAGTTACATAAACTGATTGGTGTTTGTTTGTTGAACAGCAGTAAATGTTGAAATTTTTGTTTTTAATAGGGCTCTGACTGAGTGTAACAGCGCTCAATTTCCCTGAGAATGGAGCCACAGAAGGGTGATAAAAGGGAAATCATAAAAGTGAGAAGTATTGGACTAAAGCAGGAAGAGCAGCTCCACATGCGCTCCTCTACTCTCATTCGAGCTTGCTGCTTGTTATTTAAATTTTTGGGTGATGTCTAAGCAGATTCTGGCCAGGTGGTGAGTCATCCCCTGCAAATCTCTGCATTACAAAACAATTAGATCACAGGGCGCCGATAATGCAGCACCGATCCGGAGCTCAGTACCTACTGCTGTGGTGTGAAACGGAGAGGGGGGGTTGTCTCAAAGGGAGGGGCAAGTATAGGAGAAGGCAGCAGAGGAGGAGGAGAGTAAAACCAGGAGGATGACTCATCCATAAGCACAAACACTTTGGAGAAATGTGGTGAACAAGGAAGAAAAAACTTGATAAAAATGAGCATTTTCTTCTCAGATTAGCTTTGATCTTGTTTGTGTTGTGAGAGACTAATCATGGGAAAAGCTCTGATTGGTTTAACCTCATTTATTGCAATGTTTATTTTTTTCGATTCTTCAGCTTCCCCGTATCCTGAAGCATCAAAGAACATTAGAAGTGAAGCAGTGAGGTTTCTAATCAAAATTTTACAAATTCATTTCCCCGGTGGATCTCCCAACAAAGCCTCTTAAAATCATGGACTGATAATGAAGCTCATTAGTGCAGCTTCATTCTGCCTGTTTCACCCTCTGCAGCTCACTTATTCCTGGCAAGCAACACTAACAAGCAGCTGCGGATCTCACCCAGGAATATCCTTCTTTATTCCGGAAATGTCAGAGTAGGCCTTGTTATCTTTACAGTTTACTGCAGCAAAAGGATTAACAACATTAAACTGCTTGTTGATCATTTTAATCTTACTATCACTTATTGCCACAAAATAAAATTAATGAACAAAAACTGTAATGATAATTTTATCACTCTTTTATGCAATTCAATTTTATTTCTATAGTAGTATAAAATACTCTTAGATTTAACTAGCGCTAGGCGATTAATCAATTGAATCCATTTATTTGAATTTGTTGTTTTAGACTATTCATTTTTGGGAAAATTAAGATTTTATTTTCCCAGCTCTCTGTTGACTTCTGTTGTTCGGAGGAAAGTCAGCCCGCCCGTCACTCGCAACAAGCCGACAGAAAAGTGATAGCAAGTAGAGGAGCTTCTTCCACGAGGCAGTGAAAAAATAAGCTTGTTGTGAAATATCTACAAGTGCACACAATGCATAAAGCTTCCATACACCTCTCTGGGTAGGGTTTAGCTTAGGCTGATGCAGCAGCAGGACGTGGTGATTTTTAACGGGATCCGAACAGAAATGGAGGATAAAGTGGCTGGAGTCCCAGGACTAACAGAGTAAATTTTTTTTTAAAGTGTTGATTTGGAGCAAGGGCAGCGCTAAGGGGTAGCTAGGGGTTGTTATAGCAACTTGTCAAAGCAACCCCTTAGCAACCCCAAATATATTAAGGCCTAAATCTAATACTTTTTTTCAACAAAAATGTTCATTGTACACAATGTTGTTACACGTCATCACTTTCCATTTAATGATTTTTATCTTTGTCTATCGTTTATATTGTGTTAAGAAGATACAAATCTGCACTGAAAAGACACTAGGTGATGCATGCAGTAGCATTGTCTCAACACAGAGGGCGCTCGTGGGTTTGCGTTTGTTCTTCATTTGATACTAATAAAGGTTATTCAATAAGAGCCCGTTTATATGTTTTACCATGGCTTTGACTGATTACAAAAATGGTGGAAGTAATCTCTTTAAAAATGATCCAAAGTTGGACTTTTATTCAATACATGAAGTAATAATGAATGGATGACTGATGCTAAACACGTCTTTATTGAGACTTCTAAAACTACAAGAAGAAAAGGAGAGTTTTACGTTAAAGTCATGAAGATGTTTGTCCAGAAGGAGAGACGAATGCACTTCATTTAGCCTTCAGGTGAAGGTTTGAGCAGCGTACGTGTATGTGGGTGCGCGCGTGTGCGTGCTGCGAGAGCGTCCTTCACTGCAGGGTCTGTTATAGTGGATTCTGGAAAGCTGGATTCTGTTGTTGGCTGCACGTATTTCAAATTAAAGCCCCGTCAGCTGTCATGCTCCTAGGTGTGTGAAAAGTGTTCTCCACATTTGATCATCCTCTGGAGGAGCGGCGAGCTGCAGAAACAGCAGCACCCAGGAACCATTTGGTGGTTTAACCCTAACTGTAACCAAAATCCTAACCTTAAACCTTCCTCTGGGTCTGTGCGGCCAAGAAAAAAGTTCAGCACTGGCTGCACGTATTTAGAAAATGACATGTGAATAAACACTTTCATAAGTTCAATTTGACCTTTAATTTAAAATTCAAATTTGACATTAGTGAAAATGTTGACTTTAGGGTTTCCTCCAGACTGATTTGTTATTTTCAAAACTTGTTATTTTGTTATTTTCACGCATTCTTTTCTTTGAGGTCTTTCTGTTTCCTTTCAGTTCTAAAATGACCCGTGAAGACCTCTCAACAAATGACAACAAACTGGTTTAAAGTCAGGGGATATTTCCACAGAGCGGACTTTAAGACGAGGTGGATAAATACAACAAACTTAATTAAAGGAAAAAAATTCATGAATTATAAAGTATTTTCTAAATACAATAACAAATGTGAATGCAATTTGAATGAAACTTTATCAGAAGTATGTAACATTACAGAGACAGTTTTGAGCTGAACATCCCCCCCCCATGACAGAACTGCATCTTTCCTGACCATTACACAAGAATCTAAAGCATCATGTTTTTAGGCTGCTTTTGTTAGGATTAAATATAAAAATGAATCACTGGAGGCAGAATTTGGAAAAAGTGAATTTTCTCTCAACCTGCAGAGTGGAATCAGACCAAACAGAGATGCAGGCGTGAGCTTTTTCAGGGAATGTGACAGCATTTTTTAACTAGTTTTAAGCAAATGGTTTGTAGCTACTGCAAATAAGTTGTAAGACTCACTTTATAATAAAATGTGAACAAAATGGGAATCGTAGAATAAGTTGGGTTTTCATAAAACACTTTTTAGGCCTTTTCAAGTGTTTTTCCCCTTTTTTACTAATGGTCAATTAATTTATCATTAAAACTGTGTTTTGTGGCAATGCTTAAAATCCACCAATTCAGTCAAACTCAACTTTTAACTGTAAAAATCACAAAAAATGACATGAAACAGTTTTTATGTTTAATAGCAAAAGATCAAACATAGAGACAAAAAAATCCACAAAAAGCCAATACAAAGTCAAAACTAAGTTAAAAAAAACTGTCTGGGGGATCTTTTTATCTTAAACCCTTTCTTTGGTTGTCCAGAGTTTGGAACAAAAGAATTTGGACTCATTTCAATAACAACTTCCTTATTTCTAGGTCCTAGCTCTTAATGAGACAAAGAAAACCTTCTGATTTTGAGAAAAGCTTGGAAAGATACCAAGCAAAGAACTTAAAGAAGTTAAAACAACTTCAAACTTGGTAAAATACATTTACTTTCTCAAAACAAGGTTTGAAATCTTTGCAGGTATCCATTAGTTTGCAGTGTACAGTAAATACAAACGTGACTTTAGGTTTGGCATGCATGAGTGAATTGAAATGATGGCTGCATCCAGATACCTGCTTCCAGCCCTCAGTGATCACACGGCGTGACGAAAAGCATCCTGGAAGATCACAATTATCAAAGCACAATACTTTGACAGCAGTTACAGTGAATCACACACCTTCAATTAGAACTAAGAGAAGCAATATTGATTCAAATGGACCTCAAGTGCTGCTTCTGTGTTGTCAGACGGTAACTAATGAGTTCCTACAGCATTCTGCACTAATGAATGTCAAGGTGCTGCAGGTTTCAGTCGTGAGCACGTGTAAAAACTAATGAAAACCCCAACACTACCTGAGCAAAATATCTGATTGAGAAAACGATGCTCTCTGCACTGTTTTGATGACTTTTTTCTCTTGCTTTGCTAAATAGAAATGCCAATTACGCCTGCTTTATGCCTCCAATATCACCTTTCCGTTACACTGTTCCAAGACTTTAATATGGATTTCATGTCCTGGCAACCCTCAAGACATGCTGCAGAGAGGGCAGCATTATTTTGAATGGTCAATCGCTCCAACCTAATTAGATTTCCCCCCGGGTTTGGCCGACATTCTCCCCCAGCATGATAGCGGGCATTTGTTAGTGATAACACTATAAAAACAATTTTATGACAGCTAAAATTGGGTTTATGCCTTTCTCATTTTTAGTAAAACTGAATGGGCAGTAACTGAATCAATCTGATCATCTAATGCTTCTCCTCTCAGAGCAGGCATTATGTAATAGCAGAGTAAGAGCAGAGGACGCAACCATTAACTTCAGACAAAGGTGCTCGCACTCCGAGGCGTTGGCTTTCATAACGCACTTCCTTGAGGGAACATTCTCTTTTGTATCCCACGCACACACACCCACGTTTTCTTGATGATGAAACTTTCTTTTAATTGCCCTTTTTTGACATCAATCATTTGGTGTAAAAAAGGTGGAGGGAAAAAGGAAGACATGCAGCAGAAAAACTATTTATGGTGTTTCTGTTGTGCTTTTCTGCAGAATGTGGGGGTGTCACAGGAACCGATTCCACATGAAATTATGATTCTCATTGACCTTTGGTTTTTACATGCTTTTCAGATCCAGAACCTTCCCAGCTCCAGTGGTGGAGGGTATTTTTAAACGCTGTAACAGCCGCGCTCTTAAATAATGCCATTTTCGTGTGAACGAGCCAGCGACCGCTCGGCTAATGACCAGCTCTGCCGCTTTAAATCCTTAAAGTATTTTGGCCTCATGGAGGAAAAAAAGGAGGTGTGAATTTTTCAAATCCAACATTTTTGAAATGCAAGAACATTTTGCAGAAGAAGGTCAAGAGAGCCGTGGAGCTTGGAGACAAAGTTTGGATGTGGAACTGTGAGTCACCCATTTTCTGCAGACACGTTCAGCGCTGTATCCACAGACTAAGGACAGTACAGTTTAGAAACATCCAGGTTCAGGACAGACTTGTTGCTGTTTGAAACAACACTTTGACTGCAAAACCAACATGCACAAATCAGATAAACATGTCAAGCTCCTCCAAAAGTAGTAAAAAAAAAGTAGAATACTCAATGTTTTTCCCTTGCAAGTGAAAAAAATGAGCCAATGGAACAAGTAGTATGTATCTTGGTAAGATTTCTTAAAATAAGTTGTGATGTCCTGCTCTTTTAGGTTTAAAATGGAATTTTGAAATCAAAGCCTCATAGTAAATTAATAAAAAGAGGGGGGGACATACAGATCCCCCGCTCATGGTCTCGAGATGGTCATGGTCAAGGTCATGGCCAGATTACTCAGGGATCCCTCTCCCTGTTTGGAGAGAAGGCCGTCGGGCCCAAGAAGCCAGCACCCAAGGGACACGGCCACTGTTGCTGAGAGCCTGGTACCCCCCACCAGCGATGGGGTAGGAGACAGAAGGTCAGAGGGGAGAGGACATCTCCCGCTCGCTGCAGTGATGTCCAAGTACTCCCCCCACCCCCCCACACCACCACCACCACCAAGGGTCCTACATGTCTAAGGTGCGCTTGAAACCAGGAGGGGAGGGGCGCAAATCCATGTGGCAAGCAAGGGAGGGGGCCACTGTCAAGTAGCTCCACCCATGAGGTGCGTTGCAGGCTCACCCATCACCCAAAATGGGGTTGTATGAGGAAGGAGTATTGGTCAGGGACAGCTTCCAGACTGCCCCCCGATTGGTGAAACAACTGTCCAACCAACACCTGCCCAGGGGCTCCATCCCAAGAAGAGCCAACCCCCCAGGCCCCGCAACCCCTGTCCCACAAAAAGAGAGAGGAGCCAAGAAAGAGCCAGTCCCAGGGGCAAGCACAGGCCCCCGCCCCCAAGCGCCGCCTCTGTGGGAGCTCTGGTCAGGCTCTGAAGGGACTGAGGCAGCAAGACCAGCCAGGGTGGCCCATGATTGCCTCCGTGCAGACGGCAACCTGCCGACACTTTCTGATACACAACCAAAAACGCAACACTGCAAACGCTTTACAAACATTCTCCGTGCTCTACATCGTTCCAAGCTTTTCTCAAAACCAACAGTTTAGATTTTTGGGTCTCATTAAGAGCTGGGATCTACTATGTCATCTATTAAAATGAGGCCAAATTATTTTACTCCAAACTCTTAAAAAAAAAAAAAAAAAAACTTTGTTTAAGACAAAACAAAATCAATGTAACTTAATTTTAAGGATATTATTTTGAAGTAAGACTGATTTTTGTTGTCCTTATTTTGGAAACAAAAATGTAGATTTAGATTCCAGATTTTATGAGGATTTATTACGATGGGCCAACTTGTAATACGATTTTTTCTGTTTTAAATGAGTTGTTTCCACTTATTACACTAGTTTTCCGTCAATGGTCTAAATGAACTGCAATTAGGTTAATAAAAACAAAAAAATCCAAAGCATTTTTTCAGAACTAGTTAAGAAATACTTATCATTGGGTTGTATGACATTCAATTTGAAGCCATTCTGTCTAACAGTTACCCTTTTTAGCTTATTTTCTTTTTGAATGCTTGTGGAACTCCTTGTCTCTAGATTTTGATATTTTATTAGAAGATGTATTATGAAGTAAAAATTATTTGCCACATTAACCATAACCCTGTCCATCACTACTAGTTGTTTTCTTGTTTAGTTTAATGTTCTTTTCCTATTTTTAGGCTGCTGTTTTTGGAGTCTATTATATTATTACTGTCTATCTCCCATCAGGGGTGGCCACATCGAATCAGCTTTCACCATTTTGCACATTTAGCTTGGTAGAGAGTTTCTACACTGGATGCCCTTTCTGCTACAACCCTGTCCTGTGTTTTTTATCTGGGCTGTGGACCGACACAGGGAGTCCCACAGGGAGAACACACACACGGCTATATAGGTAGGCAATAGCATGAAGTGTCTTGTCTAAGGACTCACACTGGATTCAGTTCATCATGTCCCCCGAGATATGAGTTCAAACAAGAGGTTTTCAAAATCAAATGACTAGACAAGATATTCAAGATTTATGGTTTGAAAGAAGTTGTTATATTTCACTGAAAAGTTGCTGGTTAGATATATTTGTCTTAAATCAAGAGTAATAGGATGCTTATACTAGGATGTAGACAAAAAGACTTGTTGGGTTTTTTTAATTTTTCAGTGAATTTGATCCTAAACAACTTGACAGTTTGTTATATTCCACTGATACTACAGCTAACATGTTTTATCTTTTCTCTATTTGGGACAAAAATTGACTTCCAGGACTCGTGTGCAAAAGTTGAACTTTTTTAAGCATCGTGATTGTAAAAACATTTGGTTTGGCAGAAGAAAATACACAACAGCAAACATGTTAACTTGGATCAACTTCCAAACATCCTTGTGAAGCAAATAAACAACTCAATACTTCATTGACTTTAGCCTAACATGGAATGAAGAAGAAGTGACATTGGTTTGGAGGATCTGCTTTCAGCACTTTGGGTTACCAGGTATGAAGAGTGCTTTATAAATAAAGGTTGATTTGATTTGATGAAAAGTGTAAGTCACCTGTGTTGTAATTCTTCACATTTTATTAAATGATAAATATAAATGTTTATTCATTCAAAACAAACATTTTTGCACATTTTTACAAACTATACAAAGAAACTGATGTTTGGGGTAAAACAAAAAAGCATAAAATACCAGTTTTGATCAATTTTCTTCAACAAAAACTACAATTTTGAAGTTAAATTTTTTGTTTTGTCTTTTTAGGTCTTTGTGAGCTCCTTACGAACATTTAATACAAAGAGTGGTAAAGCAGCAAGTAAAGCATCAATGCCCAAAGCAGCTAAATGCATGTATGGAATAAACAAGGATTTATCAGCGCCTGCAGAATGTTCTCTATTTCATTCAGAAACGTCAGACCACAGACAGAGAACTGCTTCCTTCGAACCATTCAGAAATCTCACAGTTTGAAGTTTATCGTTGGTTGCTAAAACTTCCCATTTTTACTGTTTTTAAACACAAAACTACTTTAATCAAAAAGGTTTGGGCTGAATGTATACATACATGCACATACACAAAGACACGCTGCACAGTGCATTATGGGAATTAAAGTTTCAATTTGTGCTAGCATTGTTTGCACCACAAGATAGTGAGTTACTTCCAGGGATGAGACTGCACTGTTATTTAATGCTGGTGTTTTTCTTCAGTGCGAAGAACCTCCATTAAATGATTTCACTGAGGACACTGGACTCTACCATTTTTCTGGCTCCAGAACTTCTGTCTGCTCGGGGTTGTACGGCATATGGGGCACAAGTCAGTTAATTGTTCTGCCCCTGGTGTGGTTAAGGCATTGCTGACTAGCACCCTGCTGATTAGAATAGCTGAGTTCTGCTCCATTAAATCTTTGCACTTCTCCAGCTGCAATAACCACTACAAAATATAAATTTTTCTAGTATGCACGTATTAGTTGATAGTAACCTATTTTTTATTTCCAGTATCACCTGATTTAAGATTTTTATCAAACAATTCCAAAGTTTTGCTCCAAACACAGAAGAACAGAAATGTAATGACATTAAACAAATGAAAGAGAATCCAAACGGAGTTGGAAAAAATGAAACAATGGTTTCATTCCAATAAACTCTCAATAAACTGTGAAAAATATATTTCATGTTATTTAGCATCAAAACATAAATTCTGATATCTAATTTGAAATAGCAGACATTTAAAGTAAACAAGTGTAGGAAACCAAGATTTTAGGAGTTATTATGGAAAAAAATACATTGGAAATCACATATCAACTACATTAAAACAAAGATGACAAAACAAAAGCTTTGATGTATACAGTCAAATGGTCATTAGATAAAAAAATCATTAAACCTCATGCATAAGTCATGATTATTCCTTATCTGATTTATTCTACACAAATTTGAAGAAAAGCAAATAAGAATGTATAAACTCTATATTTTTATGACAGAAACGAGCAATAAAACTAGTCACAGGAAGTAACTAAAGGGACCCATCTACACCACTACTTATAGAGCTGAAAGTATGAAACTTTGAAGACTTAGTGGATCATTCCATTATAAAACTTATGCATAGAGCACATCCATTGTTGGGTAAGTTACTTCTAAAAAGTAATTGATTACTTTACTTTGTTACTGAATCAAAATTGTAATGAAATCACTTTACTCATTACCTATTTGAAAAAGTAATTCACTACTTGTTACAAATTCTCAAGGGAAGAAAAGCTTCACACAAACAAAATCCTCTTGTCTTTCATTCATTTCAAGGGCTGCCTTGAAAAAGAGATTTTTAATCTCAAGATGACTTATATGACTTATCTGGTTAAATAAAGGTCAATACATAAAAATGAAATAACTAAATAAAGGAAATGAAAAAAATGCACATCTGCACTTTAAAGCTACACACACAGGGCCTGTGCATACAATGTTCACACTGGTCTGTTGCTACCCGATACTAGCGCATGTTGGAAGGGTCTTGGTGTGAAATGTCAAAGCGGCGCAAATCTGGTAAATCTGGCTCCAAGCCTTTTCTGTTCTCTTCTGATATGTGAAAGACACCACAATTATTAATGAATTAATTTCTCCTCCATGATCAGTTTTTAGATAGTTGGTACTTCTGTGAATTGAAAAGGACGTCATCCATACATCACTACCAACCCTGAGTCCCTGACTGGTCAATGTGTGACTGGTTTAAGTTTTACTGTGTTCAGTGGCGTTTTAGCTTAAAAACTGTCTTAAAAACTAGCGAAGTGACGTGTGAATGCAAGATTTTTTGACGTGGAAGTCTGAAACACACATTTACGCATGTTTAAAGTTTTCGTTGGAACTGGTCTTTGGAATGTGAGTTGCCGAGGGCAGTGTGAACGTATACTGCCAAGTGCAAACTACTTTTAAAGACACAAAACAACATTTACAACATTCTTGCATAAACAATATCCACAATTCTTATGTAGATCCCAAAAAAGAACATTAGGTATTACCATAGTTGCTCTTTTTTAAGTTTATTATTGGATTAATGTTTGTTTTGCATATATTTCCTAAAATTTGGAAATATGGTAGAATTAATGTTGAAATTCAAGCCTTTTTGACTTGGTAACAGAAGAATACAAGTCGTTGCTGTCTTGCTGCACATGGGAGACTCTAACAAGATTTAGAGAAAACCGAATAAATAACAAGCTTTAATTTAATTTACAACACTGACAGTTTTATCTTTGTGAGTCAGAAGGAGCTGCAGTCTTCCTTCCGGTCTCCTCTAACGGCCTCCGCATGCTGGTTTCTTATGTAGGTCAGAGCTGTGACCCCTGCTGGACTTTCCCTTTGCTGGCATCGTGCTGGGATAACTTGTGGCAGCATCAAAGAGAAGACACCACGACAGCTGCAAGTCCATCCACGACCGACGCCCACCCACGCTTCTGCACTCCTCACAGATCACACGCAGCCTCACACGCGTCTATTAATCTAATCTTTAGCCAGAGAACGGCATTCATTAGCGAGACCTGTGGCGTGCTCTCTCCGACGATGATTTCCTGTCTCTTTGATGAATTTTTGCTCTTATTCCCGCTGACACTTCAGCACTGTAATTGTGATCCCTTAAGGTAGGAAGAATGATATTAGTCTGACGAGCGCTACGTTTCCTTCTGCCACTCAGTGAGGTGAAATAATGGAGAGTAATGTGCAACTACCTGCGTAACTTATTGACTTTTGAATTCATGCTAATAAACCACATTAAAAGTTTAAATGAGCTGCACAGAAACTCTGAAGGAAAGCCTCAGAGATGCCGCTGGTGAGTCAAACAGGAGGTCTCTTTGGGCGCTCACAGCCCGCTCAATGACTGAGAACGCTCGCATATGTCTATACCTATTATTTATACAAAGCTACACATGTACCAGATCAATGCCAGCTAAAGACTTTCGTTGCTCCTCCTACCTGGACAGAAGCTGCAGCTCATTTCCCAGCAGTGATCTGGAGGAGTTGTTGTCTATTTTGAGTGTTTGAGAAACTCTGAAGTTGTTTGCAATGTTAGTCATTCCAAGGCAACAGATAAAAAAGTGGAGGAAGGAGCAATAAATAGTCTGCAAAGGTTTTCTCTGTCAACCAGCAGCCTCACAAGGTTTGGTGTCGCCGAGCAACTGAAGTTACCGCTTTTCCGGGAGAGGATTTCATCTGTTCCTTGGCCCAGCTGGGTTTCCCTGAGCGAAAGAAACAGGCGATCTGTAGCAAACATCAAACTTTTCTCTTTTGAAAAAAGCCACCAAAGGAATCATTTCTGTCAGAAACTAAATCATCTGGGTATGCCTGTGATGCCCATCTCAAGCCACAACATGGATGAAAGAAACCATTTTAATTTCTGAATAATACTAACATCATCGTTCCCACGTTTTTTGTTTAGTACATTTCCTTCCACGTGTATGACTGCTTCTTCTCCTTGGTGTGTCCTTGTCCTCCTACACTGTGATGCAGAGAACAGGTCGTGGTAAATACTTATACAACATGTAAGGGTAAGTAAGGGTGAAGTGTGTGGGACACAAGCGTGATGACAGATTTTTTCATTTTCAACGCCCAAATCCCGAGGACTGTGCAAGGATCCCGTTACTGCTGTTCACGTGACACGTGCACACCCTTTGAGTGCAGCCTGACTGTTAGAAATGAGGGTGTTAGACGATCAGAGTGAAGTTCGTGTGGACACCCTACAGGCGTCCAACCAGCATTTACGCATCATGTGCACACCCACTGTGTGCAGCATTTGTGCGCTGTCAGTAAGGAGCCAGTACTCAAAGGACACCATACCACAGCATCACCTTCCCCTCATAAGTGCGAACTTCCATTTTGCTCTCACACAGTGGTACGGTCCATTTTCATGAGGTCTCTTGAAGTGGTCGTACAAACCTTAAGTGAATTGCAAGACACACCTGCTGTCCCCTTAAAGCCCCTCTCCGATCATCTTTGGATCTTTTTTAAAAGTGGCAGAAGTTCATTAGAAATTCACCTCTGAGTAGAGGTGGGGTTCCTCCTATCGTCCCGCACTTCCCATCATCTATAACTGAGAACTTTCTGTTTGCTCTCCCGCTGCCCCTCACAACCCCAACCTAACGTTAGCACTGCAACCAAAATGCTGAGCAAGAAGAGCTATCCATCCGTCCAGTTCTGATCCAGATTCCAGCTCAGACGAGGAAAATAAAGACGTTCATGGATCTATTTGTCTGCAAGTGGAAGCATCAGAATGGAATGGAGCAGGGAGCTTGTGACCCCGCCCAGCATATTTTCTACATCACAAAAATCCTTATTTTTTTTGTCTGCTCCTGATTCACTGCGATTTGAATAAAGGTTTAGGGTTACTCAATGCTCAGAAAAGCTATTTTAAGCTTAATTTTCTTGATGCATGTCCTCCATCAACAGAAAAATCCCACAAGAACATGTTAAAACACTTTTTTCAGCAGTGGGGCTTTAAGATGCAGACGTTCCTCTCTATTACCCTCCATGGGTCCAGACAACCTCAAACCTCAGCACCTGTGCGCGTCAACCTCCGTATAGGTACATGTGACCAAGACTTAGTCAGTATAATCACATGTGACCTAAACGACAGTCAAACATTAGTACAGATTGTAGTTATAGATGGAATAGGTTTCTCATTTTCTCTCACCATCTTTTTTCTTGTTAATTAAATCACATTCATAAATGCTTCTGGTTCTTTCCATGATTAGGAAGTTTCTTTGTGATAAATGATCTAAAAAAAGCTGACAACGTCAGACCTGATAAAGAAATCGAAGTTTCAATATAAAATGCAACAATTCTTCACACTTGTAACCAAACATTATTTCATGTACTGCAGTTTAAGTTTAAAAAAAAGTTGATGCTTTTTCTTATGAAAGCTGTTTTGAGATTGTTGTCACAAAGAGATCAGTAAACATCTGATAAATGTGTCGGTTTGAAGAAAAAGTCTTTGTAAGACAGTTTTTAAAGCAGTTTATGATTTGGATTTTGGTTAATGGAGCTAAAGTCTGCTTTGATGGAGGAAGCAGCAGATCATGTTCCACCTCGCAGAGGGCCGTTCCTCTGAAATCCTGACGTCAGTTCCTAAATATTCTTTTCTATTTTTATTCAGGGGATGGGAGATTTATTTGCACTTTGTAGTTGTGCTTATTTGGGAGCTGTCTGTGAGATAAATAGTGTTAGTAATACATTCACATAACCTATTTGTGCAAAGAGAGCAGATGTTCTTAAAATAACGTTTTGTTGTTCCAATGTTGTTTGGATTTTAGATCTTTGTCTAAATGGTTAAATGTAAAGATCTTTTTTATTTTTTTGTATAGTTTTGTGTCACATGATGACAACTCATCAGCTGATTTCCCCAAAAATGTACTTTTCTTTATTCAGGTGCCAGAAAATAGCAAGTCATAATACATTTAAAGCTCTGGGTAAAAAGATTTGTATTTATTTTTGTTTATTGTTATCATCTAGTTTGGTTTAACAGTTATAAACCAGGATTTGCAGTTAAAACTGATGTAATGTTTGCATTTGTAAAATATGTATTTTGCATTTAATGCATAGAAAAGGTTTGCATGTTTCAGACTGATTATAACTTACTTTTTAAAAGCAATCCATCACTGGTGACTAAAATTGTATAATATTTTTAGCATATTTCTGTGAGGAGCTTAAGGTATTTATTTCTGAACTTTAAATGTTGGTCTGAAACGTCCACGTTCTGTCTGTGAACGAGTCTCTTTTATCAGAAACTTTAGTATGGATGGACTCAAATGGCTGTTAAAGGAAATATCCAAAACAGAGTGACTCACACAGACGTCTCCCCCCAGGCCTCTGCTGGGCAGCGCTTTATTACCCATTCCCCTCCAGGAGTGAGGTGTGATCTAAAGAGCTGCACAACCTATGCTTTTTGCAGCTTTGAACTGCCGGATGTCTCTGAAAACACTTCTCCAGCTACTCAGAGCACAGCTCGCCAATGTCTTGTTTGCATAAGAGCCATTGTTATAAATAAACATGTCTGGTGGAGGTGGCGAGAACAGAAGTTGAGGAGGGTATGGCGAAAAGCAGAACAGGAAGAACACTGAGGGGGAATATTCTGTAGGTTATATCCAAGAAATATTAAACAGGATCTCTAAGTGTACAATACAGGCTCTTATTGACAGTAATCTATAGGTTTTGCCATCGTTTCTGGTCGAAAACTTTGATCATAAGAGTTATCCCAGGGAAATACTATTGTTTACCATGTTTACCATGCATCATTTCCTTTTTGGTGATTCACTTTGGATAAGAGTTTGATAAGCATCTCAAATGAGGAGACACATTTACATAATGACATCCATTTGAACAAAAGAAAACAACTTTTAGAAATTCTAAAAAAAACAAAGAAAATTCAGTTAAAAAAAAAAGTCAGCAAGATAAAAATGTCTTTTTACATTGAAAGTGCAGCATGACAATGTAAATGAGTGCAGAAAAAAAGGCATGAAGAGGTTAGGAAGTCTCTGGAGTCAGGAAGCCTTCATAATCACCAAGATGATTCCATGATGATAAAAATATAACTTCACCCCGTTTGTTAGTTAAGACTTCATCAGATGAGTTCTTTCTAGAGACATGAGAGCTCTCCTATAGTTTTTACTGCCTATTCTATTGAAATGACACAAGGCTGATATAATAACAAAAGTATGAATGAAGATTTATTCTGATCTGATTATTCTGTGTCTTATAGTTACCACAGTAACTAAAGTCATTGTTTCTTTGCATAAATCTGGTGAAACCGTTTTCTCTTCTCTGCAGCTCTTTCCATTGAGATGGAGATGTTGAACACATGTTGCTACTGAAGATGAGCTTGAAGGTGGCCTGAAATTTGAATCCTGTCAAGATGACCGGCTGCCGTTGTAAAAGTACAGAGTAAAGGTTCTAAGTCTTAAGCCTGATTTACACGGGTCCGTCTGCGGTGTGCCTCCCTTGTGTCCTGTGGTGAGTGCATTTCACGGCTGTCAGTTAGTTTACATCTTCTTGGTTGTGTCAGTCGTCGTCCACATCACCCTAAATATGAAATAAGATTGAATAAAGTTTGAATTATTTGAAAATGTAACTAAAGTTTTTACTTTGAAATCTAAATCAGGTTCACGTTTCTTTGCCGCTGAATCAGAGAATCAACAGACTGGAACCAGAATCCCTGTGTAAAGCTCGTGTTGCGTTGCAGAGGGACGGACGTCAGATGCAGACATGGCTGACAAGCCAGTAAGAATCAGGTGTCAGGAACAACTATGGGTGAAAAATGGGCAAAATAGTTTTGGGCACGCAGGCGGCACGAACAAAATACCAAGGTAGTAGGACGCTCATGCCGCTAAAAGTCAGTCATGAACAGTTTTTCTCTACTTGTTTTTCCGTATGAAAGAATGGTTTCTACTGACATGTAGCCTTACAAATACTTCACAATAGCATTACCACATACATGATAATGGTACGTTCCATTGTCATGATGTCCCATGGTGTGCTCCCCTGAAGATGCAGCCGCTCCTCTCTGCGACCCTCCATGGACCCGGACGCCCAAAAACCTGCAACAACCGTACTGCAGCATTTGACTGATTGGCAGCCCCAAAGCATTAGGATCATCTGAAATCAAACATTTTGCTTGAGGTTCATCAATATAATGAAAAACATCACAATCTTGATCCTGGAAATGGTTTGGAATGTTTTATTTCAAGCAATCAAAGCAAAATACAAAAACGAGGCAAACAGCAAAAATACAGATCTATCTAATCTGTATCAAACATCAGATGATTAGTCATTATATTGATTAGAAAATATGCACACATCCACATACACTAGTGAGTAATTTCATTATTACTCTCAATCATAAATAGACATATTAGCTCTTTTGCATACAATACATGACACAATGAAACTATTAGATGCAAAGATTGTCAGTAGATTGCTTGAAAAGGAGTAGGATGAAGCAAACTTATATAACCCCACCCCTGCTTTGCTTTACATAACTTTTAATGTTTCATGCTCCTCACCTAAATGATCATTATCCAGTTTTTAACTTCTGATCAGTTACTTAAACTTTCTCAACACAGATGCAGGTACTTAAGCATCACTGAGTATCCATGAATCACATGACAAAGATGAAGTACAGAATGATTATGTGAACAGACACAACAGTATATCAGAAATCATTGTAACTTTTACAGATCAAGTATCAAAAATAAGTACACATTATTTGTCATTGGAAAAGATATCTCCATGAAACAGAATATTCAAGAAATGATTTTACAAAAGACATATTTGAGAATCATCAGGAATCATTCACCTAAATCACACACCGGAAAACAAAGTGGAGTGATGTAATTAGAAACCATTGCTTTCATTATTATCAATAAATTATTTATGTATTTTATTTTTAACTTTTGGTTTTATTTATTCATGTATTTGGTCAAAGTTAGGGTCTTTGTCACAGATGAACAGAGTTACAGATGAGGCGATGTTGTAAAATAAAAAGTTCCATATTCTGTCAATTGTCCGAGGCTGGTATTCCTTCTTCTGCTGTCTGATTGACAGCTGTCCTTCTGGTTTAACAGTTCATAAGTTCTCTTCGTTATAATGTCTGTAGACAGTGTTTGTGGTCCTTGTCCTTCTGCAGCTGTTATCAGTGCTGCTGAATAAGTTGAGGTCAAGTTGTCTAAAGGTCAGAACCCTGTTAAAAATCAGGGTCACTGTTTAGAGATAGTGGTAGATCCCAGGCACCATCATTTTCTTTAAATTATATTTTCCTTCTCTATTTTTTACTGGATTTACTTTGCTCAGATGTACCTGATCCAAGACTTCTCAAAGTGTTGCATACTGTTGACAACCAGAACCTTGGACCGGTCCGCTGGACCGAGTGGTTAAACAAAAATCTTACATTTTCTCACCCTGGTGCTTGGAGATCTGACACAAAATTGACCATAGAATCATTTTCTTTGGCCATTTTAGAGCAAAAAAAAAAAAAAAAAACAGTTAAAAACTGTATGAATGTCACGTGTTGTATGTGTGCCTGTAAGATGGTGGTTGCTCCATGTGGATGTGTCTGCATGGAGCTTTTGGTTGGTTATGTTATGGTGTGGGCAGTGCAGATGTAAACAGGACTGGAAACCAAGAATTTTTCTGCTGGTTTTTGGCAAGTAGGTATAAAATTTGACACCCGAAAGGATAAAAAATTAATAAATATGAGATCTGTGCACAACACTGACATAAGAAACGGCAGCGTCTGCAGTCCAACTGCCACAGATCAGTGGGCAGACAGAAGTCATGGGGCTTCGGGGACCGCTTAAGGTCTGTGGCCTTGATGCAGAATCCCACTCCCACGTGATCCGACTCAGCTGTGCGTGTTTATGGGATGTGGGCTGAAACTGGAGAAGAACATCAGTTCTGTGACGTGAGCGCCATTTAGTAATGAAAGAAAATTGCATCAAAAGCCACAGGCTGAATTCAATTACAAAATGGATTTGCTTGAAATGTGATTTCTTGCTTTCAGTTTTATGTGAAAGAAAATTACCTGGTTGATCTCAGCCACACCAACTGCTATTAAATCAATCATTCATCAAGCTGCACGAATGAAACAGGATCTTATCAAAATGCTTTGTTGGGTCATAGATCACATTAAGATCGATGTTAAAATAATTTTGTTTACTCAAGAATTTTGCACTTTTGTTTGCTAATAACTTCACAACATACTATTTGATCTTGAACGTATGGAGACTTTCTGTATGATTGTGTTAAAGCCTGTTGTCAGCCACAGGAACAAAAAGTCAGCTGCTGCTGTGTATTACTAATGAGACCTTTGGGAAAGGTTCAGTGTAAAAACTGTTTTCTTTTACATCTCCTCGGCTTGTTTTCTCTTTTTCTGTGAGCAAACTTCTCCTTCTTCTCTGTTTTTCCGTTTCCAGCCAATTTACAACCAAATTACATTTGGAGACATTTTCCATGTTCTACTGTCATTTGCAGTTACACATACAGTCTCTTTTCACTGTTGTGCTGGTGCCATCTGTCAGACCATATCTAAAATTCACTTTGCAGATTCACAGTCACCATTTAGGCTTATTTTTTCCTGCTCAATAAACATTTTTTTTGCTGTCAAAAACAAACGCCAATTAACTCTCAGCCACTAACTTCGTTAGAATCGCAGATGCTAAAAATGTATCAGACAGTCCATAAAAGGTGAAAAAAATCACACACAAACACATTTTTGTAAGGCTCTCATAAACCTCACATCTTCTGAGCTTTTGACATAATCAGCTGTATTTGTCTGATCATTTCATTTGTAGTTGATGTTGTCATGAGTGCAGTTTGTGGAAAATCTGTTAAATAAACCTTGGACTCATTTAGAGCCAAAACATAAGCAAATCATTTATTGATTAACTTTTTGTTTTAACTTTACTTTTTATTCCGACATATTGGTGTTGCTGTGAACTATATAACTATTATCATATATTTGTTGTACAATTAGGCTTTGTAAATGTTCAGTGCAAAAGAAAACCATACAAGCAGAAAATACCAATGATTTAAGTTAGAGATAATGCCCGATGTCAATTATCAGAACATTAATGCATTAATTTCTGATAACAGACACCTCAAAGGGCATTTTCCTGCTTATACCATGATCACCTACAAAAGAAATAAATATTAATATTACTTTCCTGTTGTTAGTTTTTACATTTTAAATCATTTTTATCAAGAAGGGGACTATTTGATGCACAGTGCAGGGTGTTGTCATGGTAACGGCTACCAAGCCAGCACCGACCTCACTCTGCTGCAGCTGTCGTATGAGGGCTAACCCGCAGAGGAAAGTGGTATTATATACCAAACATCATGTTATGTGATCCAAAGCATCATTTCAGAGGGAAAGTGCACTTCTTACTGCTTGTTCTTGTTCAGATGATGAAGAAAAAGTTTGTTTCAAAGAAAACAACGTCCACAAGTAGTTTACTAGATGGTGAATGATTGAAGAAATATCCCTCATTGACTCTTATCATTATGTGATTTCAATGCTTTCATTAACCAACAATAAAATGATTTATGAACGTCTGTTTACTCTGCATCGAGCAATAAGGTAATCAAGACAGAAAGTCAGACAGTAAACTATTTACCATTAAAGTCAACATTTGAAGGACAAACATCTTTTCTGTTGGGCTGCAGTTGTGAAATAACGTGTGTCCATCTATATTCCGAGTTTTTGTTGTTACGGTTAACTGGTGCAATTTTAGAGAACATTCAGGCTATGTGAATGGAACTACTTTTATAGGTGAACATTTTCACTTTTTAATGGACACTCTACAGCCAATCAGATTCCAGTGTTTCCCCAGACCGTGGTAAAATGACAGTTTCAAAGATTTTAAAAAACTGTTGTTCAGTAAACAAAATGCAGATGTTCTGATCAGGAATTAGAGCTTTAGGTTTTCTAAGTTCACTTATTTCTGTATAATAATGAACCTACAGTAATACTTCACAACAGAAAATGCTCCTTTTTTTAAAAAAATTTAAGCTCAGGAGTCCCTGCTTTGTTTGAGGTCTGCTGCGTTCATGAAAATAACCAGAGTAAAAGCAGTTGACATGATTAAAACATGAGGCTGAACTAAACTGGGACCAAAGACGGAAGTTAGAAAAACAGTCAGCAGCAAAACAAGCTTCAGAGTAATTGGTATGAGGTGAAGCTGCATTCAGTGTGAGCAGGAAAATGGAAGGTTTTGTTCAGGTTATGTAATGCCACAAACTTTAAAGTACAGCACAAACACGACAACCACAGAGTCCTTAAGAGTTTTTAACGATGAGCCAACAATATTTTAAAAATAAAACCAGAAAAGTCAAAGATGAAGGATGCAGGCCACTTTATTCAAACGATAAATAACAATACAGCAGCTTGTTGAAAAAGTTGTGTTTGTGCAAATAAAAATCACAGTGTGGTTTTATTTTCATTAAAATGCTGTCATTGTGAGAAAATCTGTTCTAGTTTAAACTTTGTGTTTGTAGCCCTGAACACGCAGACCGTGAAAGGATGGAAAACAGTGAGAAGCTCTCATGCATGATCGTTATAGTAACAGCCTCACTGTCACACCATCCGTTTTAAAACACATTTTCACTGTAAAAATAAAGTCACATAGATTTGAGCTTAAAAAAGTAGATTTTCGGTCTACAAGTGCATCCTTCATGTCAGAATAAATGTCTTTATGAACAACACCTTTGACTAACATTTTATAACCTGTGCAAAGTGTTTCTGGTAACTTGTTTTTTTATTTCCTCCACAGAAGTATTTCTGACAGCCGACACTTCCCATCTGCTCTCTCATCGGATCTCGCTATGCTGTCCGCCGGGCGGCTGGATAGCATAGCGGGCTCTTTTGCTTCAACTGGGCTCTGTGATGGGCTGGCGACCTGTTCAGGATGGATCTCACCTTCACCCAACAGTAACCGTCCAGTCTCTGGCAAACCCGCGGCCCCAGCGGGTTAAAAAAAAAAAGAATGGAAGGGCCCTGGCTTGTACCCGGGGGCTGGTCGGAACTCCTGGGTGGTGGTGGTGGGGGGCTGATCTGGGGTGAGGGGGCTCTCGTTTAGTGGGGCCCTGTGCTGGGCCCCCTGACGCGGTGAGAGGGCTGCTCTTCTGGCTGGTCTAGGGCTCCCGTGCCTCACTGCCCTCAGGTGTTGGGGGCCGGTGTGGCGGTCCTGCAAGCCCTGGTCTGGGTGCTTGGCCGGACAGCTCAGCTGGGTGGATCTCTTCCGTCGGCCCTACAGTACGGGTGTGGGGGTCTCTGGTTGCCACTGCTGCTTCAGCAGGGGTCTTTTTTTTACATTCCATCATCCACCTCAGCTTCATATGGAGATTCACCAGAGCACAGCTCTCGGCTCACCTTTGCACAGCTAAAGAAATCCTTTCCATGTTTTGGTTTGTGTGCATTGGTGAGTGTGTGAACGGCAGTTGTATTGTGTACATGTTCATAGGTTTGTTTGTGAAGACTCTTGGAGCCAACAGGTATGTTTGTAACATCTGAGTGTGTGGACAGGCCCCGCCCATTTTAGACAAACATTCACACCTGACTGTAATGATTATAAACTCTCCGCATCTTGTTGCTTGTTGTTGTATGATCCTACCCCCCCTCCCCTGGAATCATCCTCCAATTTCTTTACCCCCCCCTTTCCCCTTTCTTTTGTGCCATTGCCCCCCCCCCAATCCCTCTCTTTTCTTCCTCCTTCTTTTCTTTCCGGTCTACAAAAAAGGATAATCAATATAAATAAAGTTTAGGTAAAATTACAAAGGGGGTTTATACAAATATACACCTTGTTTGTCTGAAGATTTATAACCGCAACTGTAACAGTAAAATCTATCCAACACAGGAGGCGCTCAGCTCATATCTGATTGCTCAGCTGTTGGACAGAACAAGTGAAAAAACAGAAAATGGACGGAAGTTCAGGACACAAATCCTCGCGTTGCGCAGCCATTTTGAATTCATTTTTTCACTCTTTGATCAAGACACTGAGAACCTCACTCGCCTAAAGCTGAGTCCCTGCCTGGCATGTCTGACGCCAAAATTCCGCCTCACCGCCTCAGATTGCGTCTTCACATTGAAATCTGGCGCCCCCGCCGTGGTGTGAATGCACCTTAAGAAAACTGCTTCTAGCTGCACTTAAATAAAACAAACCAGTGGTTTTCTCTGCATCCAACACAGTGAGTCTAGATTTAATACCAACCTTATTTATAAGTCAGCTGGTGATTGGTTAAAAGCAGTTTGTCCACCTCATACATTATGATGTTGGATATAGTTCTAGAAACCTGTGTGTGTGAATGTATTTTATATATCATTAAAAGAAGACACATTGTGATGTTGATGTTTTATCAGTGTAATCATTTGCAATAATATAGTGTATATACCTTGAGCATGGTGTGTTGGTCCAAATCCCAGTTTCAGACTCTCGTTGCTTTCACTCTGAAGATACATCGTTTGATTTGGAAAGTTTCTTGTCGAGGACAGTCTGAACTGATGTTGTCTGAAAATCTTAAACTGTGATTTGCTACTCAAATCATGGGGGCGGGGCCAGCAGGGGTAACTGTTTCAACATTCAGACGGTGACATTCACATTCATGGAAGACAGTAGTTTTTTGGGAAACTTTGTTCATAGATGTTTTCTTGAAAACATTCTGAGTCCGAGACTCAGAGATGCTGGATTTTTGGCATCATTCTTGTACCCCGCTTGTGTGTCTTTTATGGGGGATTAGTGCCACCAGATCTGCATGGCTGTTACCCACCACTGGGCAACATGTCTTGTATGTGTTGCCCTACCACAACCAATTTCCCTTGGAATTAATAAAGTGTCTGTCTGAGTTAGCCTTTAGGAATTCATTCACACTCTGTATGCAGTTTATGAGTAAGGCAGGTATAACCAGTCAAACAATCTGCATTAAAGCTAAATCATGGACTAAAATTCTTGCCTGTGATGCGTTAACCCTATTACTCCACTGGCAACAGCAAAATATCACAATCTTTGAACAACTTCTCTTTGACAGTTTATGCAATTGACCTAATTCCAAATGATTCTGCCACAGGGAAAAGCAGCTTTGGCTGGATATGCAACACTATCTTAGTGAAGTGTTGCATATGGACGCAAAGCTGCTCATTTCTGCATCAGAATCTGCTGGTTTACAGTGATTGCATAAACACTTCACTACTTTTCTCAGAGTTTGCTAGAACGAGGTTACTTGAGTAGACGGTTGAAGTACATCAACACTTGAACTAAAGCTCTGGTGTTAAAGGGTTAAACAGCCATAGGTATCAGAAGAACCTGATAAATGTTGGCAGCAATTGCAGTTTTTTACTGTATTTTTCAACAACAACATTTTCATCTTTTGTAAAATGAATGTTCTGTGGTGGTGTGAGTAGTTTTGTGTACACACGCTGCAGGGTTCACAAAGCTGGAATAGTTTCCCCCTACTTTCTAAACCAAATTAAAGTTCCATCAGTTGTCACACCTCAAGTTTGTGAAATTTGTTCTCCGCATTTGATCCATCCCCTGAGGGAGTGGTAAGCTGCAGTCACAGCTGCGCTCAGCAACTATTTGCTGGTTCAACCCCCAATCCAACCCCTTAATGTTGAGTGTCAAGCAGGGAGGCATTGGGTCCCATTTTTAGTCTTTGGCTTGGCTCAACCTGGATTTGACCTCATGACCTTCCAGTTTCAAGGCAGACACTCTACCACAAGGCCACTGAGCCTATCTGAACGTCAATAAGCAGAAATGTTTGGAATGTGAGTAAAGGTTTATCTGTGTTACAGAAAAATGCTCATGAATAAGTCGATAATCTTTGGCGGCTAGGCTCTGGACAATGATGCCTTGCGTGTTTGGGATGACCTCGGACTGTAGATGAAGAAACCAGAACCTAGATGCTGACGCTGATTAGAGGCCAGTGACAAAGCATCACTCCTGGTGGAGAACGTGGTGGAGGAGGATCGCTGAACCATCGACAATGAAGAGAGACTCAATAATCAATTCAAAGCCAGAAAAATGGCTTGATTGGCTGAGAAGAACGGCTGGAGGTTTAGCTATTGGTTCATAGTAAAGGCCTAAATGATGATGATGAGTCGAGTGATGTAACACCCCGGCGTACCTGTAAGTGAGGTAGATCTTCCTTATTGGTGCAAAGCTTCACTTACAAACCCCCTCCAACTATGTTTTTATGTATGTTAGTTTCATTAAAGATAGCACAGACCTAATACACCAAGGAGCCACCTGAGGGGGTGTGGGCAGGTATCACATGAAAACGCTTGTTTCAGACAAGAAGATAAACCAAAACAAATCAGTTTAAAGTCAACGTTTTATAATAACAGAAAATATGATGCTGGTGTGTTTAATTACAATCCATCAATGACCTTCTGTTTTTGCACTCAGGACTGAACTCACCTTTTAAGCATGAAAACAAAAAAAGAAAGAAAAAAAAGTTTGATGTATGTGTAAGAAAAAAATGAAAATTATAATTTGTTGTTTTTAAGCAGACACGTTGAAAGTCATAAACCACACACTACTGTAAAAATGCAAAGAAGCCGACGGCAGCACTAACCCTTTAGTGGAATTGTTTCTGTGAATGCTGACTGCTGAAAGTTTCTCTATTTAAACTATTGCAGCTGCTAAACTGCCTCATAACATCACCTGCTGCATTCACTGTCAAACTCCTGAAATATTTGTGAACACAACAGAGGCAAACTCACACCAAGAAATAAAAATCCATACAAAACAGAGCCGCATGGGGCAGATGAGCGCTGTGTAAACAACCCGTGCAGGTTCCACACGAGCTCAGACATTTCGCCAAAAAAACTCGCAACATTCCTCCTGGGAGCGGTTTGCTGAGAAGTTATAAAACCAAACAACAATAGTTGATCATAAACTAGCAACACATCTTTTCTGTCATTCCTACACAGCATTCACTGACGTCTGCAGCATTTACAGGAGCATCAGACTACAGCTAAGAAGTTTCAGCTGATTAACAATTCTGCAAAAATCATAAAACTGGATGAAAAAAGCCCGAACAGCAGCTGCATCGGGGATGTTTTCAGACAATGTTGGTGCTGAGTTGATAAAATGATTCAAATCTGTCGATAATCTCAACTGTTAGGCTCATCGATTCAAAGAAAAAAGGCATGACTTTCAGCAGGATGTGTTCCCACACACTTTAATCTAAAGCTGAGGGTTCATTTACCGCTGCGACTCCCACTCTCACTTTGGAAAAAATGCAGGCCACATAGCTTCTGTTGGCGTCTGAATTATGCAGCAGTGTGTTGGTGTCACACAAAGACGGGTGTGATGTGATATCTCATTTAGCCTCTGCTTGGGTTTGCTGCCAAGACTCTGAGTGGGCTAAGCCTGAAAATAGAAGTCCTCTTTCAGGAGGAGGTCAAACTGCCAAAAATAGGAGCTGTCTGCGGCACAAGAAGCCTGTCATCATGACGTTCACTTCTTTAGTTATGTCACCACTTCTGGACAGAGCGACCTGATTGGGAAGAAGCTTACAGCTCGGAGAAAAAAGCCTCAGTTTGCCATTTAATTGAATTATTGCTTTCTGTTATTCGAAAAAAATGACTGGATTAGCTTTGGAACATTATGCACAGATTTTAGCTGTAAAAGAAAATTTGAGAAATTTTTGGTTGTAGAATGAAACACAGACAGAAATTATTTGACAACAAAAGCATGAGGAACAAACAAGTCTTTTATTAAACTAAATGGGGTTGTTGGAGCTTTGGTCATTTATCAGGAGGCTGCAGAGGGCCAATCTGAGACCATTTTAAATCAAATGTAAACTTGCTCATGCTCACAAAATTGCAATTTACCCTCTAAGTCCCACTCTGATTATCTTCTGATCTATTTTCAAAGTGTTCCAAGAGGTCTCTTTATTATGACTAAGCTGTTTTTTGACTAAAAACCAAAAACCTTGTGTCATTTTCTAGGACATAGTTTCTGCAGAGCGACAGGAGCTCATTAGAAACTCACCTTGATCCAGATTCCAGCTCAGACGAGGAAGACAATGACTTACGAGGATCTATTTGTCTGCAAATGGATGTATCAGAATGGAGCGGAGCAGAGACTCACAGGATGAAGTGTGATTGTAAATTACTGTAACATCTTCTTTAATCAGAAGGTAAACAAAGATGCATTCCCAAGAACCTTCATGTAAATTACTGGAAAAGTGGAGAGGATGGTTAGTGAGACGTTTTTTGTAAAAAAAAAAACAAAAAAAACTGACGAACCGTAGAAATGATTTAGAAAAAGTAGTTCATGACCTCGTGATGATGATCAGAATTTCCCTCCAAGGAATTTTCCAGATGGGAATGCATCGAACTTCAAGCTCCTCATTCTGGCTCAAACTGAAGGCGTCTATTTCAGGATCCCAGCTCACTGCGGCGATTAAAGTCAGAGGCTGATTACCGACGCTTTACCAGTGGGTCTCACCTGCCCCCCCATACAAAGATCACACATGCTGCCATAACTCTGTTGCTTGAACTTACCTTCAAGGCAGCTGCTTCTGTTTCAGAGTTGGACAGTTCCTTTTTTGCTCCTTAGTGAGGAGCTGAACTCAGTTTTTAGCTGCTTCTTTTCAGGAGGAGTTGCTAAAAAAACACTTTCTGAGATGCTGATACGAATCTGTGAAGATCGCTGAGATGTTTCCCTCCTCATTTTCACTCCACAAATGAACACAAGTCCTTCAGTATTTGACAGTCTCATCCTGCTGAGATTTTACAGAGAAGTTACAGACAGAGATCAGGATGGACTGTTGTTGATGGGAGAAACAGAAGCTCAACTGCCACTATAAATTGTAATTGCAAAAATTAAATAGATCATGAAATAAGACAAAGTTAATGAAGAAATAGATTACTCATGAAAAGTCCCACTTTGATCATCTTCTGATCTATTGTCAAAGCGTTCCCAGTGGTATTTTATTTATGATGATGCCATCTTTGGCCAAAATCCAAGAACATGTGTCGTTTTCTAGGACATAGATTCTGCAGAGCAGCATTAGAAATTTAACTCTGAGTTGTGGGCATCATGTTTGTTATCGTTATAGTTTTGATAATTCAAAGAATGTCCACAGCGGAGCTAAAGTTCAGGTGTTTAAGACCCCCTCTATTGAAAAGGGTATCTTTAACATGTTCTTGTAGCATTTTTCTCATGATGGAGGACAAATATACAATAATTTAAGATTAAGACTGTGTGTCTGAGTAGTTCCCCTGAAGGAAAAGAAGAAGAAACCTCAAATCAGTGTTCAGTGTCCTCTGTTTAGAAAGAATCAGTGAGATTCTTGAAGAACACACTGGCAACATGCTTTTTTTGCACTTAAAGCTCATCTGCGGAGTGCTTTTTGCAGTGAAATTTAGAGTTAATCAAAATTTCTGTATTTCAATGCAAAGGTTGTGCCACTAATACGTGATTTATTGTTTGTTAAACAAATTGTGTTAAATTGCACGATAAAATCCTGTAAAGTAAGGTTCCAAGGTAAAATGATGGTGGAACATGATTTCAGATTGTGCCTCCTATGAGTACAATTTATGTAAATCCAACAGATTTTTTTATCATGTATGATAACAACTCCTGCAGAATTCTAAAGTAAAATGAAAAAGAGTATTAATGTAAATGACTTAGACAACCTTTCTAAAACTTTAACAAGATTATAAAAAGCAACAATAAAGACATAAAAATAACAGTTGAACAGTCAAATCCTGAAATGCTTCCTTTGCCTGTGAAGTTTTAGGACAAAACAGCAGCTGATTTCCACACAGCTGATACAGTTTGTAATGTTGCCTCAACAACACATGTTTAGGTAACATTTATGCCAAGATGCTTGGAAATACACTGCTTTACATAAATATATTATTCAATTCATTTTATTTGATTCAAAAAATCAAATCTAGTAAATGGAGTTCTTTTTATATGAACCCTTGGTTATTTTACAGATGATAATGTATCGCTCTTAAATATAAAGATTTTTCCAGCATTTGATGTTTCTGTTTCATCAGACATGCCGGTTCCACATCGGCTGATGGAGCCCCACCAATGAAAACAGTGGCCGTCTAGTCAAGACAAAACCGCTTTGGTTGTCAGGCAACGCCAAGGACACAGCATTCTTCTGCACTGTGGCATTCAGACATTTGTGAAACAGTAATGACATTAAAGTAAAAAAATCACAGCCAAGCATGAATAAAAACCTCTGGAGAAGACAAAGGCAGAGCCTCTCAGCCACATCGCTCTTTGTTTGCTTTCATGAAAGGAGGAGGAAAACCCTGACTTCTATTTCAATAACATCACACCTTTGGCATTGAACACTGAAAAATGAATCATTAAGTTCGTAAAGTATTCAGTCATCTGCATGTCTGCACACATTTGCTCACAAACATGCTCAATCAGACTGGAGGAGATGTTCCCAAAATGTCTTTTGGAAAGGAGGATTTAAAACTTGCACATTTGTGAAGCTCAACCTCCTCCTGCCTTCTCATCCCTCATGAGGGACTTGAACCGACTTCAGCTTACACTCGCTCAAAGAAAAGAGCACGGAAGGTTGCCATTCCAAGAACCTTTTCTTTCCAAAGAAATCCTTCTGGTAAAGCATCAATCAAGGAGTTAATGCAGCGTTGAAGGTTCAGCTACATCATGGAGGCAGAGTTTGGAAATTACCAAGACAGCAATTTGGTTTCTAGCAGCTCTTGCTTCAGTCTGATGCTGGATATCTGTATTTTAGGCCACAGATGAAATGCTCAGGAGTTGTTCAAACTTTCCTAAACTATGGGGAAGAATTTCAGAACTTTTGAGTCTGCCTCAGCTGAACAGCTGATTGTGTGGAGGTAGAAATGATTGACATGTGAAGAGCAGAGGTCAAGGACCAGCTATGATGGACCAGCCTGAATGGAAAAAAAGAATTATGAAGAACTTTTTATGCATTAAATCAAAACGTGCTCTACGATGTACCAGTAAAATGTAAAATGCAAACAAGATATTTAAGATACAATCAAAATTTAAAACAAATACAAGGAAGATAGATTCAAAATAATTAAAACACTTTTAAAAGACTCACCAGAATCAGCCATATGGGGGGTTATGTAGTGAGAGACCAGAAGTGTATGAGTCAGTAATTCTGAAATATATTTGGGTCCGTCTCCACTTTAGTATCACCTTAAACAGAAAAAAACATTGCAGTAGGATTTTTTATATAATTAGAAATATGGTCAGTCATGAATGTGTTAAAGCTCTTTAAGTTAAAACAAACATTTTCAAATCAATTCAAAATTGAACTGGTTGCAAGTGTAAAGTGAATCAAACTGGCTTGATGTGTGTTTCTGTTGGTTCCTGTTGAAAACCTTACTGGATGAGCTGGAAACGACAAGTATAGAGAGAGTTGCAATCATCTAAGCCAGAGGAGGGAAATGCACGGATGACCAGCTCCAGGTTGGACTTTGGGAATTTTATTCCTATTTTTTTTCCTCCTGGGACTAATGCGGGACAGCAAGCTGTCAAAGTGGGTCACAGAGAGACGGAAGTACTGCTGAAAGCGTCCATCATTCAGACGCAGCTCCTGCAGTAGATGGTGAAGCTCACCGTGCCGGGAGCGTCTCTAAATGATCTCACAAACCCAGACATGGAGACGGGATTACCGATGTTTATGTAGAACTCTTTACAAAAAAACCTGATCTCTAAACGTCATCCGTGTCTTCCAAGCATAGACTGTCTAGCAGATATATATGTAGCAATGAGGTTAAAAATTTTAGACATTAGCTCCTCCCACACGCAAGAGGAGTGTCAACTTTATGAACACATTTTCAGACAAGCGTCAAGCAGTGAATGTGATGGGTGTCAGAACCGAGGCGGTGGAAGGGCATTTGCCAGGTTTGGTGTGAACTTTTCTTAATATAGTAGAAAAAGATTTTCCCCAAAATGTCTTGAGCGAGTGTCCAGACGTTCGATTCTGACCACAGAATTAACAGCTGTACAAATGTGTCCTCATTCAAATGTCAGTGTAGGGGTGCGGACTCAGTCCCCTTTCTGAAATCATCTGACATTCAGAACGCTTCATAAACATCTGAGCAAAGCAAGCAAACAAATGACACAAGTCAAAAACAACTGGGTAAAACACAAAATATGGCTCATATCCAGTAGTAAATTTCATTCATTTGGGATTTTAATTGAGGGTTCTTGTAAAAATATTAGAGAAAGAACAAAGCCAGAGAACAAAGAGAAATGCTTTCACATTTAAAAGTAGGAAAGCAGTCTGTGAAAGGCCACCTTTTTTAGTGAAAGCCAGTTTCTCTTTCCTTATGGGTGAGAACAACGCATGAAGTGTTAACAGTACGTGTGAAAGTCTCACAATGGATGTGTGGCTGAAAAAGAAGTGGTTATTGCGTGTCAGCAGAGGATTGTGGGACAGACATCCAGCATTTAACCACAAGAAGCACATTTACACACATCGGCAAAACGTCAGTTTCTTCCTGCTGCATATGTAAAAACATTACAGCGTTAAAGGCTTTTCCTACACAAATCTGCCTTTAACAGACGATGGTTGATCTTTTTCCTTTTGTTCCAGCATTTCTACCGAGTCCCATCATGTCTCGAATGAAAATAGTCTGAATTTACTCACCTTAAAGATCAGGTTACAATGTTCAAAGTAGATTGCATTGAGGCTGCATTTTAAATAATACATCTATTTGTTTTAAATTATTTAGACTTTTAAATGTCTATAAATTATAAAATGCTGAAATTCTAAAAAAAATAAAATAAACATATTCTATTGATCTTTATCAATTAACTTTATTACCTTTTGCATTTCTTGTCAGATGACAACCATAAGGAGCCCAAAATATATTTTTCCTTGAATTATGTGTCTTTTTGGGGAAATAAATATTATCCATAGAGTAAGCTTATTTATTTTTTTTGCTTCAGGTAATCCTGAAGTTGCAAACATGGGGAGGGATTGAGGAGCCGAAGGTGATGGGAAAGAGGAAAACCTTCTGACTTCAGGTTTCGGCCAGCTTTGTCAAAACTCCAGCATGACCAGCTCAGTACGCACCGTAAAAGCAATCAGAAAAAAATATCTGAAAACATAATCATTATGATGAACACAACGTTTATAGTAAGAAACGGATGTTATCATATGTATTTTTACTGTCTAACACAGATGTTTCATTTTTTAAAATAAATGATCGCATTTGTTTTCCTTTCCTTTTTTAAATTGGGATTTTCACTAAGACGGTTCTGAATGGATTCAGTGTGATATCAAAAACAGAACAGAAAACATCTCAACATTTCCTTGAACCTTTTTGGCCCCCATTACCCCAACTGGTTCACCTCACTGCTGTAAGCGCCACCGCTCAAATACAAACTCAAGGTTCGGAAAGAAGGAAAAGATAAGAAAAGAAAAGATGTTTTAACTCCAAATCTCAACCAGCTTTGGAGATTTTTAACCATTATTTTCATGAAAAACAGCAAAAAAATCTTGTAAAGGAAAGTCTTTTCAGTGGGCATCACCTGGTTTTGATATTTTTTTACATTTTTTCAGAAATCAGCATCAAGTAAATGCAAATCCTGATGGGCAGTGGCGTTTCAAAAGAGGTGCTGCCGCTGTTCTTTTAGAGAGGAACTCACTTCCTGCTGCACGTCCTGGTGTTTGGGAACCAACACAGCGACCAATCATGGCCTGTGATGACTGGGAAGAGCAGACTATTGGTGTCAGATTTATGGATGCCGTCTGTTCTGACCACGACTGGCAGCCCTGTGTGAAAATGAAGATCTGTAAACTGGCAAGTGGAGGGGATGGCTGTCAGCAACGAGTTAGCTTTGGAGCAGTTTGCTTCCTCTGACGATGACATTAGGTTATATATACGAGGTACGCTATAAATGTGTGTGTCATGACACAAAAACCCAAAGGAATACCTGTTACCATTAGCACAGTGTGCTAAACGCTAACAGAACCTGAACAGAGTCAGTCACGGAAGGGTGAGAGTAGCAGTAAATCAGTGTGGAGTGTGATTTTAAAGTCTCATTATCTGAATTTGTTCTCGGCATCTGACCCCTCCCTGGGGGAGAGGTGAGCAGCAGACACAGCCGCCCTTGGGGATTAGTTAGTGGTTTAACCCCCCCAATCCAACCCCTTAATGCTGAGTGTCAAACAGGGAGGCTTTGGGTCCCATTGTTAGAGATTTTGTTTGTGTTTTTTTTAGAGATGATGAGGTTTTAAGACAGTATTGTTCTGATAAGAGTAGTTCCACGTCACACACTAATTTGCATTTGGTTGTTAGAGTCCAGACACAGTTCTTTACGTTTATATGTTATACCCACCCAATGTCCTTCTGGATCCAGATTTCATTTATCATGAATTCAGGAAGCTCCAGAAGACAGTAAGTAAACTCTAAAGACTCTGCCATTTTCATGTAAACAACACCATGCTGCTATCAACTCTCCAAACAGGAAATGACTGAGCGGTCTGACATCGAACAAGAAAGTAACACATCCATATAGCCCACAGGTACTGAAGGCTTCTGACTAGAGTCGAATTTTGTGAAAATGTTTCTGAAATGATTAAAACCTTTGACTGGGAGCTTCAAACATTGAGATACTTTCATCGATGTGTTTTGTTTGACAGAAAAACACGTCTGTGGTTCTGGGAACATGACTTAGACCACATTTTTTTCAAGTATTTTAAAAAAATTTTTTAGCAATTGTAATCTATTCTGACCTGCGTACGTGACTTAAGGTTCTGTTCAAAATTGGGCACCGCTCACATCAACTTTAATTAGAAGGTGAGGTGATGAAATAGTAATGACGCGGGGGTGTATTTTTGTCCTGACCCCAGCCCCCATAAGGCACGGCGTTGTCTGATCTCCTCCAGAGCCGCACATCCCAAAGGACAAGCAGCCACGGAGCTGCTGAAGGAAGCTAAATTAGACTCTGGCTTCACGTCTGACTACAGGTGTCAGTTCACCTGGGAAACCCGTCTGTCGGTACGGAGAGAAAAATAACAGGAAAAACACTCTAGTTTCTTCCTGTTGCATCTTCTATTTAATTGTTGAACCCAGTGGCTTGAGTGAAACATCCAGATGATTTCTGTGCGCTGCTGCTGGTTACCGTGATCCGTCACTGTGCACGTAAGACATCAAGGAACGTGGGGTCCCAGGAGTGCTTCAGCTTAGTGACAGCCGCGGCAGGAACCAGAGGAGGAAAAAAATAACACTTCAATGGAGTTATAGAAACACTAAAGGAAGGAAAAATCCATACGCAACCCCATATTAATGCATATTGTCACTGCAGTGGGATTCATTAACCTGGTCAAATAAGCCCTAATAAAGTTACTCTGGCCCGGTTTAGTATCGATCTCCTCTCTGCTCTTCTTGATGGCTGTAACGCCGGCAGATATTGAGGTGAGTTGATCTCCATGTTCTTTCATGTGTGTGTCACAGCCTCAGCGTCTCCTCCTGATGAGTTAGTCAATGTGATGTGAAAGGCTTTTATTACGGCCCCTCTGTATTTGGGGAGATCTCATCTCAGCTGACCCGTGGTAAGTTGCAGTTATTAAAACAGTCACTTCTCACCTTTTTCCTCACCAACCCAGTCCCTTCATCCCCCAGCCTCCCTCACACACTTGATCACTTTCTTCCTGCCTTGACAGCTCACTCCTACTCGCTCTTATTCTTCATTATGACTCCTCTCTAAGTCGTTCTCTCACCCTTTTTCTTTCCAGCTACCCACCACCCACACCCTCCCAAGGGTGTTCTCTAACTCTGTAAACTGCTTTCAACTCATTCCCCATCCGCCAGCCTGTCAATTTATCTGTCCTTTGTTGCCCCAACTTGTCATTGTCTTGTAACAAGGGATTGTTTCGCCGGGTTTTGAGACAGCAAAACTGAACACTTGTCATATTACTTCCATGACAGAGAGGCTTGCTGTGGCTCAGAAGTGCAGAGTCTGGCTTGTTTTTCCTTCTGCAACTGTCCAACGCCAAAAAGACCTGCAGCAGCCTTCACAGATGCCCACACAAACCGAGGCGACGAGCATGTGACTGCTGCCTGGTGAGTGTTGGCACTACAGCGCATTCATGCACCGTTCAGGAATCAGCTCATGTCTGAAACATAATATGAGATGTTAAAAGGACAGACGTTAAAGGGCCTATCATGCGAAATCACCCTTTTTGAGCTTTTAAGTGTTTTGTAATGTTAATTCCTCACAAAAAATACCCCCAAAGTGGTATTTTCCTCCATTCACATGTAGCACTGTGTGATTGAAACAGGTACTTGAAATAGTTGCACACCCCCCCAATTTTATTTTATGTTACGTTCTGAAGAAATTAGTGAAATTACTGTTATGCATATCTAAACTGTCATAGCTTAAGTGTGTTGCAAACAGGGTTTTTGGTCAATACTTATTTTGCCAGCAGAGGGCGCTCTGAGCTCCATGCATCAGTAGCTGAAGCTAGAAGAAGAAGCTTAGTCAGTACGTGATGGAGAAGGGTGTGTCTGCAGACCCGGAGGAACAACAACGTTCTCTGGACAACACTCAAAAACAAGAGTCCTGAGAGGGTTGTCACTTCTCCGAGCTGCAGATTTATAGCCTACCAATGACGTGATGAGCGAGACTGCAGAGAACGTGACCAAATGCACTCCAGTGAATGACTTCTTGCATGATTTGCAGTGTTTCAAAAATTAAATATGTTGCACCAAGAGTTAGTTGCCGTGTAACACGCATCTCTGAGCATTCCTCTAAAAGTCTGCTCTCTGAGCACCAGCCCCTCTCAAACATCAAGAATGAGGGCTGCCCACGTTCATACATGTGACAGTGAGAACAGCCCCTTCCAGGAAGAGCCTGCGCTGCCAGCACCGCCCCCAGGCCAACACACACACACCCACTGTCTCTGCAGGGCTAGCAGTGAACAGCAAAACACTTTTGCATCTTTGCAAAAGTTTGGATGTTTGTCTTTGTGGGTGAAATGCAGACACGCTGCCGAGAATGATTTCATGAAATGAAATGAAATGTCACAAGAAATGAAAGGCAGGAACTCAGGGATCGAGCTGTCTTACTTCTTGGGTAGAAAAAGAGCTCAGGTAAATAACTCATGTCATTTAACATTTGTTCTTTAGTGCGCCATAGGTAATATTAACATACACAAGGATATAGTTTACTCTGAAAGGCTTTTTAAAGTCACATCCCAATCATCTTCTGATCTATTTTCAAAGTGTTCCCAGTGGTCTTTTAATCATAATTATGGCGTTTTTAGCCTAAAAACCAAAAGTCTGTGTCATTTTCTGGACATAGTTTCTGCAGGGCAGCAGGAGTTCGTTCGAAATTCACTTTTGAAATGTGGGCGGGGCTGTTAGCGCGGAATAAACCCATCCCCATTTTACATCATGCATTTATTTACACGCTCTCCCGCTAGCTTGCAGTCTCTCACACCCCAACCTAACATTAGCGGTGCAGCAATAATGGTGAGCAATATCAGAGCCATCCAGTGATATAGTTTGGATCCATATTCCAGCTCAGACGAGGAAAACAAAGATGTTCAGGGATCTTTTTGTCTGCAAGTGGATGCATCAGAATGGAGCGAAGCAGGGAGCTTGTGACCCCATCCAGCGTATTTTCTGTGTCACAAAAATCATCTTTTCAAAACAGCATTTTATCACTCCTCTTGATTCACAACAATTTGAATGAAAAAATACACACATGCAATTTTAAGCTTAATTTGTTGTTTTTTTGTCCTCCATCATCAAAAAATGATTGTTGTTTAAAACACCAAAGACACAATTTTTATCGCAGTGGATCTTTAAGCTATTTCCAAAGATCCGACTTCTGCGTTTGGAGCAGGTTCTGGAAAGATGAAAAACAAAAAACCTTTTAGGATGGAAGAATGGATTCGATTCCAGTGGATGAAGAGCACTGCAGCACTACCACGGGCTAACAAAAGCTGCATCTATAAAAAGGAGCTGGAATATGATTACAAGCGTCCAAATATAGAAGGGGAGAAGAGCATATCTGAAATTATGAATGTGTGTAAGTAGATATGGAAAGGTAGCGCGGTGCAGCAGGGACTCCTTTGTTCTGTTTAAGAGTGAGCTCTAGTGGCTATTTGTTGAACCACAAAAAAAAAGGCAGCAAAGAAACTGCTCCTTAAAAGTAAATCAAACAACAGGGAGAGCGTGTTCCCGTTTGGTTTTGGAATGCACTGAAAATGCAAACACATTTAAACCGGAACAGGATTTTTTCACTTTGTCCTGCCTTAACACGGAAACAAAACCCAGCAAAAGTGTGAATGAGAGATTTTCACTAAAGTTGTAATGGCTTCCAGAAAGTGATTTGGAGATCATTAAAACAGAGCAATTCTGCGCTGTTGCCTGGAGATTTGACTAACTGCAGTAGATAAAGGGATAAACTGTTGACTTACATTACAGTTGCAGCTGAAAGCGCCTTTAAGTGCTTCCACTTGGTGCAGATTGCAGACTTATTAAACAGTAGAGACATGAGATATGACGTGTTGGTTAGAAATTGGATGCATTAGCCAAATAAATCTACATTAAATTGCCTTTTTTATTTGATCTATGAGCCACGTTTAATGATGGTACTGAGTAATGGAGAGATTTGTTCATATAATCTGAATTATGAAGGCGTTTTCAGTGTTGGGATCGGTGACAGTTTGGCTCTGTGCTGCAGCAGACGGCTGTGACAGCGTGGAGCTTCTCAGGTAAACTGCCTGAAAGCACATTTCCTGCTGGTTCAATGCCGAACGCATCTTGATTAAAAAGCCAGCAGCTTGTTCACCTTCAGAGAAATGCCCACAGACCAGTGACTGTGGAGGCTTGGCTTTCCCAGCTCCCTGCACTGCCTTTGCAAAAAAAAAAAAAAAAAAAAAAAAAAAACCTGTTTATTATTCATGTTTATCATCACACCACGTCTGCAGTTTGCTCCCGTTTTCGTGGATGGACTGGCAGCAAATTAGACTTGCTACATGAAACCCTGTTTTACAGTCAATACTGAAATGGATCCCACTTAGTGCGACGCAGCCAACAACACTGATGTGTACTCACAGAGCAGCACGTGTGCACGCTTTTTCCAACTGCCAGCGCAGCCACCCACACGCCCAGCACTCTGACACGCACACACATGCACGTGCACATGCACACACAAGCATTGCAGGAAACGTCTGTCACTTATTTGCACCGTCGGCTCTCTCCACTCCCTCTGATGTTAAAGCAATTACCTCTCAAAGACTTTATTGCTTATTACAAACATATTAAAGGCCCAATCTTCTTATGAAGGTGTTTTTATGATATGGAAATAGAAATATTAAATTATAGGTGTGCAAAATTAGCTTCAGTCTGTAAATGACTGAATGATCTTTACATGAACACAATCATCTGTAATTAGTCTGACAGAAAGAAATGTGTTTTTATAAAAAAGAAGCTTCATGACACTTTTAAAAATAGAAGCTTTGACACAAAACATGGTGAAATATTATCTATCCTTGTAATATTAAAAGAGTTAAGACTAAAACAAAGCAGTTGGGGGTGGGGGTGGGGGGCATTTTTAAATGTTACCCTGGAGAACCCACACGATCACATTTGCCTGATGGGCATTCTTTGTCAATTGTTATTTTTTTATTGTGATAATTTAGTAATTTTTCTGATTATTTTTATTTTTGGGGCTGCTGCTAATTGCTGCTTCTCAAAATGAACAAAGAAAAATGATCAAATTAAATTTCAAAGCTCAAAGTTAATTGTTTTGTGTTCTCCAGGGCTAAATTAGACATTAGGAAATCAAATCTTAGGCTTTTTTTATTGCTAAAGATTTTGAAGAAACTTCATTTCTTACAGAAATTGGTAAAAATGTGTATTCTATTTTTAAAACATTTTGGACAACAACCAAAAATGTATAATAGAGCTCTCTTATTGAATAAACATGATATTTATTTTAGTTCTGTGGACCGTCTGAACCATTGAAACAAAATGTTTAAAGAAGCTTCCTGAAATGTCATATTATCTAATAAAATTCATTCATGTCTGGGATAATCATCATTGCATTGAGATGTTTTTTTAATGTTCTTGCAGTTTGGCCACAACTGTACAAAAAGTATTTTGTCCAGCGTTGATGTGAAAACTGCTTCAACCAGAACCTGAATCTGGATTCTTCCATAACCACAAAAGTGGCATCAGCTGTTCAAAGTAAATACATAAAAAAAATGTTTTTAGATCTCAATTCTTAAAAACTTCAGAATTTTTTTCCTCGGAATATAAAACATTAGTCGCATGAACCCGTACAGGTGCTGTTGGGCTGTCCGGCCCTGTGGATGATCGTAGAGAGGAGCGGCTGCATCCAAAATGGAACTTTCCATTGTTGTGTGTGTGGTAAGCTTATTTTAAAGATTTGTAAAGACAATGGAAGTTACATGCACTTACAATATATGGGTGATGCTTTTGTCCAGTGTCCTTGCATAGGTTTCACTCTAGTTATTAGTAAGTGTTGGCCCCTCTGAATACCATCTGCATGGGTTTGTAACAGACACGTGTGTGGGACACTCGCAGGATGTCCACACAATCTTCTTTCTTTCTAACAGTTTAACCTCTGGACAGCAGTGTTGCTAAACGTGGGCATCAGATGACTGTGCAGCGGTGCGATTCTAACATTTATTTTTTCAAACTCAGAACTCCACTTTCATGAGCCTCTTTAGTGCTTTTTGAAAATATACATTTTAGGCAAGACCTCAAGTATCTTGTCTTTAAGTTCACTCCTACCTCAGCTGAGGATGATTTTCCAGCAGCCATTATCATTCACAGCACACAAGCCCACCCAGAGCACACTGAGATCCTCAGTCTTGTAAAGCTCTGAATCTTAAAAAGCTCTCCTGTAACACTCAGCCTTTGCTCCTTCGTCTGTCGGTTTCTTTCCATGTCTATCAGATTATCAAGGGGATTACGGCAGCTGTGTGTCTAAGACCTCATTCCGTAGGGAGAGTTTGATCCAAACCTCCTCTGCCGATGGAGCAAGAGCGTAGAATGGTCAAGGAGTCCGTTTTTAAACAGCAACAGAAGCTTTGACCATTTCACAGATCTTATTATGTCATTTTCTTCTGAAGTGTGTTAGAACTAATGAAACATTTTTAAAATAAATCTGGTTTTGTAACAAACTGTTTTTTTTCTAGCTGCTTTGATACCACTTTTTGAGTTTTGCGGTCGATGTCATTTTGACTCCATCTCACCATGCTCTTCCTGGAGATGGACAAACAAGCAGAGCAAATAGGGCTAATCTTTACTGGAACACAGCAGTCTGTAGCTGAGGGTTAGACAAACTTTGTAAAATGTGTACCAGCAGAACAATGCTTTTGTAAAACCAGGCTGCAAGTATGTAGGGGGTCTGCAACCGGAGGCTCCGGTATTTAATCATGTTGTATATCCCTTTTACACAGTCCTTACATGGGATGTGCTGTTAGAAGGAGCTGCACCACCCTGGTTTTTAAGATCTACCACCATGCCTGTTAAACAGATCTCTTTCCACTGGTTTCTGCTGATCACCTGACTCATGTATCTCCACATTGACACCTGATCCAGGTAATAAGAAAGAAGAAGAGCAGAGAGATCTGAAAACAGGCAGGATGGTAGCTCTTGAGGACCAGGGTTGGGCAGCTGTTCAGCACTCTAATGCTCATGGATGCTGCCTGAAAGAGTCTCCATGCCCACAAAACTCTCAGGTTGCACTCTTCAGCAGTGCTGCGTCCAACATATCTCCACATTTTACACACCAAATGTCTTCTGATAAAAAAACAAGAATGGAAAAAAAAAAAAAGTGGTGAGAAAGTCTGCAGCTTCCAGCTGTTGTTGACAAACCAGAACGGACAGGTTTTCCGCTGGAACATCCGATGTGTGAACATCTCGCAGCCTCGCCTCACCCGTGGTGGAAGCAATACCCTCACGGTTGGACCTCGTCAATATTTTCAGTCGATCGGTTGGGAAGGATCACTGTAATTGGCTGTTCAGCTTAACGAATGAGTGCTTGGAAACAAAGTCAACAGTCATGAACGAACAACATTCTTCCATCTACTGATTTTTATTCATCTCCACAAAGCAAACCGTGAAAATGTATCAAATGGAACTTATAACTTATTTAACTTGTGTTACAAAACTGCACAATGGAACTTGTCCCAGCTGTTTGAAAACACATTGCAGAGATAAACTTTACACTGTGGAACACATCCCAGCACAATCTGCAGACGATGCTGAAAAGTGGCAGCAGCATTTTTAATCCCAAAAGCCTTGACTATACACGGTCAGGCGTCACAAAGGCGGAAATGTCTGAAGCTTTAAGCTTCAGTCACCACAGCCCTGACTGGTGGATATGGGCCGTCTGCTGGGGAAAAACAGTCAAACGTGTACGGGGGCGCGTAGGAGACCTGCATGAAATATCAAGGCCGTAGACCGCAGAGAGAAAAATGTTCATGTACATTTTTCTACGGGCATGCTGCGGGTGACATGCCGTATACAACACGTAAGGGAAGTAGGAGAGATGCAGGGGTGTTGTATGGATTCTTTATTTTTTTCAACCCCTCCTAAACCCTGCAGAGTGTGCAGGAAGCCCTTTAGTGCTTTCCGTACATCATAAGAGTACTGCTTCCATTAGCAGTAAAGGGACCTGCCAGTTACCTTTCAGAAGATCACGTTTGGTTGTGCCAACCTAATGATGTCAAGACTAACACGAAGCATTCGTGTCCTGCCTCTGGAGATGAGCACACTTAATATCAATATGCATTGTTTTAGGTTTTTTTGTGCAAGAATTTTATCTGGAAAACATCCCTAACATTGTATTACTGTCAACAAGTCAGTGTTCATGATTTTCTCTCCTTTTCCCGAATGTCCCACAAAAATCTGCAGCAGAATGAGGCGGCTTCCTCCTCAATTCTTTCTCTAAAATGTAAAATAACATATCTTATAATATGAATATATAATATTATAAGATATAAAATATGCAACTCTTGTTTTTAAATATGAAAGTCACACATTTTCTGATTTATATTTTCAGACACACATCTATTTGCAAGCCGCCTCCAGTAAATCCTTTTTTGCATCGGAATACTATTTAGTGAGTCACCATCTTTGAACTTGCTCCCCGTAATGAATTCGTAATGAATGAATACATGCAAAGATATTAGTGCACAAATCCTTTTTTCTTTTCCTTTGCCAACAATTTGGAGGCGTGTGGCATCAAAAATTCATCAGCGAGATAAAAGTTTAAACACCTGCTAGCTGTTGTGTGCACAGCGGTTTGCAGTTGTTCCACGCAAATGGGCTGCCACCACGTCACGAGGTGCAGTGGCATTTATGCGGCCCATTATCCCTTCATCTTTGGTAATGAGACATGCACATCCACACCCGGCATGGAGGCAGGCTGGACAGCTTCTCAATGACCTGACAAAGTGAAGCAAAAACTTTTTAAGTGGCGATCCTCCTTAATGCCATTGTTCGTCGGAGGAACAACACTGCCGTGTTCTTTGACTCTGACCGTGGACTTAATTAAGACGAGAAGGAAGTCACCTTTTTCCTAATGTCAGCCTAAAAACCTTTCCCCAGAAAGCAATTACTGCTGCATGAGTTCGCCTAATTCGCAGTGACAAGTCTGACTGCACAGAATCACACGGAGAGTGGCGGAGACACAGCTGTGATGAGGGACTGGAGAGTCAAGTTGCAAAGAGATGACCCCCCCCCCTTTCTTTTTTTATTTGGCTCCCCCATTCCCATTTTTGTCATTGCTTGCTGACCTTAAGCTGGAAGCCAACAGGGGCTGGTGGCTGACGCCCTGGGCTTCAGCATTCTGCATGCAGCGCATTCATCCATCACACTTTTAAGGTCAACTCCTGTTTCCAGTCGCTCCATCAAAAGATACCCAGAATGAAGACATAACCAACAATGCACAAGCGTGTCAGTGCTACCTTTTCCAAGAATCTGTCCCCTTTCAACCCCTAAAAATCTTAAAGTAAATTAATATTTTTTTTTCGTTTTTACATTTTTTTTCTGCAGAGAGGAACCAAGGAGACCGTTCTCTGTGATGAAGGTGAAGCTCTCGTGAAAGCAAGGCCAGCAGCCTCGGACAGTCGACACTTGACTCCTGCCCTGCCATTTTTCTCTGCTGCCAAAAGCCTGATGAATAAACGCAGAAGAAACAGAAAGTGAATCAAATTCAGCTTATATATTTTATTAATCCCACTCTGATCATCTTTTGATTGAATTGTAAAGCGTTCCCAGCTGTCTTTTAGGTTGTATTCAGAATAGACACATTTGGTTTGTTCAAAGTAAACCAGAGTTTGTTTCCCTCGAAGTCTGAATACACTTAAATGGACCCTGGTCCGGGACCAGGAACTGCTCTCATTCCCATCTTTCGAGGTGTTCTCGGTTAGATTCCAATTAGACTGAGCTCCGGTTGGGTCTGAGATTCTTCAGTCTGAATACGATGGTGCTCAGAGTGGAACAACTGGACCAAAATGGCCTTCATAGCTGGGCATTATTAGATGTAAGTCGGTAGGAGCAACGACAAGACCCACCATATGGTTGAAATATGGTCGGATGAATGCAGGCTCATTAAAATGTTTAACATGATACATATTGCTTCTCACTGTTTTCCCAACAATCTAGACATCATAAACACTCATCAGTGTACCTTCATAGCCGCTGCCTCTTCAGTAGTCTTACACCACTGTACCAAAGCAGCAGTAAAAAGTGTTGTACCTGACGTTGACACAGATGTTCAAAACTGGTCAACGAAACGTCAAGTTTGAATAAGAGAACTATCTCAACAAGAAATCCAAAGAGCATAACCTCCATTATTCTTTCTCTCATTGCTTTGCCCCTTTGCCCCTCCCTCATAATTGTAGGCCAATGACTGAAGAGATCTTTTGTCACATGGTTGTGTTTACAAGCTTTGGTTTGAAACAGAAATGCCTGGTTGACGGCAGTCTAAATACAGACCAAACGTAAGGTTCAGGACTCGATCCAGACCAACAGACTTTTCTGATGTGAGTACACCCTGAGTTATCATGATGCAGTTTTTAGCCTAAATCACAAAGCCTGTGTGGTTTTCTAGGAGATACAGATGTTACTGCAGAGCAGCAACACACTCTCCCGTTGGCTTCCAACCCCTCACAATCCCACACAAACATTAGTGCTGCAACAAAATGGTGAGCAATATCAGAGTTATCCAGCCGTACCGTTCTGATCCAGATTCCAGCTCGTACAAGGAAAACAAAGACGTTCATGGATCTATTTGTCTCAAAGTGGATGCATAGAATGGGGCGGAGCCGGGAGCTTGTGACCCCGCCCAGCGTATTCTCTTCGTCACAAATACGATCTTTTTCAAACTGATGATTTTAATAAAGAAATACTCAGAAATGCAGTTTTAATCTTTTATTATTATTTATATCCTCCATCGTCAAATTTGTCTTTCAAATTTCTCTTGCTTAATAATACATGGTCTTCATTTGTACTCTGAACACAGACTCACCAACTAATGAGAAGAAAAAAAAGTTCTTGTAAAAAGCAAATTCAGACATTGTTAGGGCCAAGAAAAAAGTTAGGAGAACATCCACTGGATAACCTCCAATTTACACTCAAAGCCACAGTCTCATTTAACCAAAATACGATCAGGACACGCACAGAAATCCTCTTCATGAGTCCATGCTAAATGATGATCTGGAGACGTCTCCAAGGCAACCGAGCATGACACAGCGTTGCGGCGTCGCTGTCGTCTTGGTCATGTTCACAGAATAAAGCCGGGCATTGAAAGTGCAAGGCAAATATGTGCGAATGTGTGTGTCTGTGTGACATAACAGACAATATGCACAACTGCCATGTTTCACCCACACACTGTCAGCAGGAGAGCTGGAGTGCACACACAAAAACACACACACACAGCCTGGATGTGTGATCCAACACTTGTAATGTAGACAAAAACACAAATACAAAACAGTTAAGAGGAAAAGTTCATTGTTTTGCGGCAAATGTTCCTCCTCACAGTTTCAGAGCTGACAGTTTGTGTAATGTTTGTGACTGTCTGCTCTGTGGTCCTTCAGCTTTCATGAAGCCCCTGTAGACAAACTGCATTCAGAGAGCTCACTAAAGAAGGGGTTACTGTTGAAGCAGAAACTGCTCCTAATTTTCAAGCATTTAATTGGCTGCGTGTTGTCACCTAAGCCTGCTGTAACTTTCAGGACACGTCTTCATCTTTCAGATGTTTACTCTGCGTCTGGTGAAACCTGGGATGTGTCCTCATGGAAGCAGAAATGACAGGTAAATAGAGGAATGATGGCTGCATCTGCTGGCTGAATGCCAGGAGTCTCTCGGCGTCTCCAAGCGCCATCTTTTGCACTTTGCAGTTCTAATTAGACTCGTGAGTTGATGCTCTGTGGTTGTTGTTTTCTGGAGAGCAGACAGGCATGAAAACGTCAGAAAGCTCCTTTCGGTGCATGCAGTTCAGACCCATCCCATAATTTACTGCCAGTGGGATGCAGATGTGTGATGCTCACACTGACAAACATGCCAGGGGTGAAAATACCAACAACACCAAAATAGCTGCAAAAGACTTTGTCCCGCTGGTCATAAAGACTAAAAAGATTTCAAATGTTGATCCGTCAGCACACTTTGATTTGCTATTTTCTGTTGGTATTTCGTCTCCTTTTTCCAAACAGATTTATCAGCTTAAAGGGAAATTCAGCTTGAAGCTGTTTGAATACATAAATATACAAACTCAACGTCCATTTGGGGAATTTAGGACTTTAGAAGAGACAAATTTTTCCAATTTTCATGTTCAGTATATTTATAAAATAATTACTTTTAATAAAATGTATCGTACAAAAAAACAAACATAAAAGCACAGTTCAAGGTAGAATAAAATATAAAGAATCCAGGGTTAGTGGTTTATATTTTAAAAATATTCATTTTGAAGTTATTCTTAACAAAGGTATTCATATGAATACATGTTTGGATCCATGACAACAAAAAGTCCTTTACTTTAACAGTTATTATTTGGCTGTTAAGGAAACTGTAGTTAAGCAGAAAATGTTGAGGAAATTACAGCAAAAATTGAAACAAATGAATCAATTAAACAAGAGTATCTTAAGACCTAAGTAATCTGTATGAAATCTGCAGGTTTGGGTTTGTCCGACTCCGGGCCAATGGAGGGTCGCAGAGAAAAGCGGCCCCCTCATAGAGACCAACCCTGTGTCCGTTCGCCACACTCTCGTCATTAGTGAGGTACTGGCTCCTTAGTGACCGCACAAGGGGTGTGCACAAAGGAAATGAAAACTCGGTACCAGGCGCCTGCGTCTCACCTACTTAACCCTTACGTGTTGTATAAGTGTTCGCTACAACCTGTCGGGCGGAGCACGCACGTAAAAAAACGTGAATGAACATTTTCTCTCTACGGGTTCACTGAGCGGTCTGCCTTTGATATGAGGTCACCTGTGTGACCTGTTCACGTGCACCTGTGAATGTAAATAAATAAATACATAAATAAAGGGTGACTGTGAGACCAAAGCTCAGCCTTCACAGCAACACAAGAGTAACCTGAAATGCGAAAAATCTTAATTTTCTTCAGTAGAATTTCTGCCTTCAAGCTCCATCTGAAAACTTTTCCTCTTCTGGCTGAAAACTCCAAAAGGAAACTGAATAAACTGTTGTCTTTTATCAGTTTATCTGTGAAAATTGATGTTTTTATGTCTTTGTTTTTTAACAGGACTTCACACAAAACATCCAAAGTGTTAGATTTGCTGCTCAATAAACCGAGCACCTGAGGAAAAGTGTGGGTGTGAAATGAGTGGTAGTGAAGATGCTGTTTGGTTCTCTGACACCTGTCAGCGCTGCCCTTCTGACTTGTAGCCCTGCGCTGACAACAGTCTTGTTTTAAATGAGCTCTTTTGTGGCTACCTGTGTTCATGGGGGTGGACTGTCAGGAGGCCATGGCAGGTCACGGCGGGTTTTCTCTCAGCCAGCTTCAGCTCCACGCGTAATCACAAGCTCTCCCCCCCACAGCAGTCACACCATTAGGGGGTTTAAAACCTCCTTTTACACCGAAGGCATCTTTCCAGGACGGATTTGTGAAAATGAACAAAATCAGAAAGTCATTAAGTGAAATAATCACCTGTTGGTTGTGGTTTTTTGCAGTGGTGAATAGCGGTGGAATTCCCGGCATTCTGCGGACAGACGCTGACATGTCTCCTTCCCTCTGACAGCGTGGGACGGCTTTGCTCTGCCTGAGGCTATTCCTCAAGTCGGTGCCTCAAGCAAATTAGGAACAAACACTTGGGTCCAAAGAAAGTTTGAAACACCAGATGAGAACCAGAGGTCAGGTGAGTTTTTCTGAAGTTGTTTTGTTCTGCGGGAGAAGAATACTCAGGAGTTTAGAGCATAAAAAATACAAAGGTCACAAACACGCACAGACAAATGCTTTGAGTTCTTTTCCAGAGGGAATTCCCCTCTGGAAATTTGAATCACCGCAAATTGTTGGGTGTCTTTGCATGTTTTATTTTTGTACGCATTTTCAGACAAATGTTTTCCTTTTTGTTTGTTTTTTTAAACATTACTGTAGAAAGAAATGTTCTTTTCTCTTTTGTCCCACCCAGGAGTGGAGCAAAGAGAAGCTGAGAGATTCTGGTTCTGGAAAGGTTTCAAGTTCACTTTTGGGGTTCTGTTGTCCACTCCTTGAGCAAACCAGGTGTGTATTTGTGTAGGAACCCATTTAGAAGATAGAGGAAAAAGTATGGAGGGCACAAAACCATCAAACATAACACTAACACTAGACAATAAAAACAGATTCAGGTTTAAGATAATCAATGTTATAAATAACTGTTGATAGAAGGAACCCCCCCCAGCCACACACAGAGCCCACAGCCAGGGTCCTTAGACCCCGCAAAGCAAAGGATCCAGAGAACCTCCACCCTCCAGACCACACAGAGACAGGGCCACAAAGACCAACACAGGAGCCCCCAGCCCAGGCAGACAAAGCTCCCACCATCCTGGGTTCAAGTCCAAAGACCTACATGCTCAAAATCCCCTCCAGTCCCAGATACACAGCCCACCAGTGGCCGCAGAAACGACCTGGGGCTACCCTCAAGGCATCAGCACGACGCCACAGGCGGTCCAACAGCTGGGGAGACAGGAAGTCCAGCCTGGGGCAGAGGTGATGGAACAACACAAAGGAAGGGTACTGAGAGGTTGATAGATCTGCAGATACATTGAAGCTTTTATGGTTTAGATTCAGTTTTATGTTAAGTTCCTGAAGCTGGGAGCTACCTCAGGAACAGTTAGATCTGTTTGACCGTTTAAGCTTTTCACTAATGGACTTTACAGAACCAGAGGGCGAGCTGGGGTTGCATTAGTGATGTCACTCGATCAATAAACAAATCAGATGATTCACACTTTTGGATTGTGATTCATCACAATGTTTTACTAGGTCAATTCTATATGACAATATGTGGCTTTTGAACCAAGAAAATGGCCAGAGAGAACATGTTTCCTTCATTTTTACTGTCTGAAATGTTTTAATCTATAAAGTGTTAACTCAGATATCCTACAGATGTAGCTTGTGTGAACAAAACACATCGACAGTAAGAAAAGCAGAACTGAAAAGACTTTAATGTCTGCAGTATTACTCCAAGAAAACAAAGATGCTGATATACAGTCATAAGAAACCAACATTGTGTTTCTGCACTTTAAATGGTCCAGGTGAATGCTCAAATCTGATTGGCTGCTGGGGGTTGATGCGCACCTTAAAAAGTAGTTCTGGTCACATGGCCTAAATGTTTTATTTCACTGCGCAGGCTTCTTTAAACCAACCTTTTCGCTTCATCTTCTGGACAAAAACAAGTGGGAAGAGGTGAGCTTTCTCCCTGAACTGATGCTTTATTGATGATCAGCACACGTATCGCTTTCCTTTGCCACTGCAGACGCATTCTCGTGTTACCGTGACAACGGGCTGCACTTTTTTTCCAACACTCCAGTTGTTTGACACTTTCCACCAGACAATAAAATAAAAAGCTGCATCGTCACAAGTCGGGAGGGAATGTGAGCTGAGGTGACGGTTGAAACAGCCAGTAGAGACAGACGACATGTTTGGATGCATGGAGCATAGGTAGTGGCGGCCTTGGTTACACCTAAAGCGTGTTTTCCAGTGATTTTACACAAACACTCACACACACAGGAGCAGACAGTTGGACAGCAGATTGACGGAGCTGTTAAGAGTGCTCTGAAAGTGTGTGGGTTTGTTGAAGGTCAAGCGTTCTCGCCTCACAGGAAAGTTTTTGTCTGCGATTTCAATGGCAAAGCATTGACTTGACAACATGAGGTCTTCTATTCAGATGGAGACATGGATCATTTCTTACTCAGGAGCTCTAAGTGGCCTTGGCCAAATGACAAGCAACAGCTCAGCTTATGAATAAACCTCAGTGGGGAGCAAGTGAAAAGCATCGATCCTCGGCTGGTTCGCTGTCCTCACAACACTTTCTCAATTTTCCCATAGTATTTTACTTGTCAATACCAAAACATAAGGCATGGATCTATATTTACAGACCACTGCAAAACAAAGATATGTTTGACACTCCAAATATTAGCCTGCCTCTCTCAGTATTGAGTTAATAAAGCCGTATTCTCCGGAGGGCCCTGGAATGGCAACACACTTGAAAATGTCATGAAAGCTGCATCGCCATCACAGGTGGAAATGCTTTTGTAAGCCAGCAGATCTAATTACTGTGATTTGTCATAATGCCACCAGTGACATTTATCCTTCCATTAGAGACCATAAAAATGGTGGAGAAGCAGCCTTATGCAATTTAAAAGACAACAAATGCAAGAATCTTTTGTTTGATAAACGTACACAAAACCTGATGCAACAAAAACAGTTTATTGATAGAAATGATGTGAAAAGGTTGTTGGTGCTACAGCATCGTTGGTATGAGGATGGCAATGTATTTTCATTAGGACAGCTGCACAAGGGTGTCGTGGTTAGCACTCTTCATCCCATCTGGGTTCTGTGTGGCGTTTCCATGCTCTCCCCATGCGTGTGTGGATTTTCTCCAGACACTCCGGTTTCATGATTCATAGGTTCAACAGGATTGGATGGTGATTCCAACCCCTGATTCTATTAGCTTCCACTTTGACAGTTATGGATGAACAGAAAAATCTCTACCACATTTTAATGGTTCCTACATGAAATCTAGTCTGAAAATGAAGTTTAAATATTTTGCAGAGGATAAACTTTACTCTCAAAAGTTAGAGGAAACTGGAAACTTAAAAAATAAAGTACACGCCAGTCTGTTGCCTGAAAAAGGTTTGGAGACCACTGGTTAAAAGCACACAACAACTGGAGAAAGGAGAACACCAGTTTTTGAAGTTTAATATCATCAGAAAAAATGCTTGTTTTTTTCTCCAACGGCAACAAATAGACATTTTTGCACACAAAACGGCTGTGCCTCCACAAAATCTGTTGTTTTTCTTGAAAATAACCACTTTATCTCCTGATTGGCTTGGGTTAAAATAAACCAAAGAAACACAAGTTGCATAAGTGTTTTGGACCAGTAAGTGTTCGGTTCTGGACCTTGCCCGGCTTTGATGAGGACGCATCATGAACAGGTCCCAGTTCGTCTGCACGCCGGTGTCAGAGGTAAACCTGTCACCTTTTCCTCTTAGAGTAATGTGTATCAGTAAGTATAAAGATACAAAACCTGCACACATTGTTGTGTGGTTTTTTTAATGGCTGTTTTTTTTGTGTTTGAATTGACACCCCCACAGCAGATTTGTCTTCTTGGACAATCACCCACATCTTCTTTGTGTTCCACCACTTGACGTTAGGTGTGAGAGCTTTGTGACAGTGACGCCGCAGACACAATTATTATTTATTCTGCTAACAGTTGACACCTCTGACACATTCACAACAAAGAACAATAGAAGATGATGGTGTGCAGCCTTCAAATGTTCCTCTAGTGAGACTTCATGGCCGCCCGGCTACACCTCCACACTACAGATATATGAGTGTTGGCCTTTGGCCCTCTTAACCTCAACAAGCAGCCGGGCGGCGGAGAGGAGTCTCGCTCCCAGATTAAATCAAATCTCATATTTTCTTCTTACCTTCTGTTTGGTTCCAACTGAGTGAGTCGACTCACCTGTGTGTGAGTCTGCTGTGAAACCAGCAGCAATATTTGTACTGTTCAGCCTCAGCCATTGGGCATTTCAGAAAACAAATAACACCAAGTGGCAGCCTTGGACTTCTGCTGCCTTTGGCTCAAACTGACTTCTGCACCAGAAAGGCAAACGGAAGCACACCAAATCAGCCCACCACAAGGCCTTCAACCACACTGTTTCACCAAAATGTCCTTCTCCGCATCACTTCCCTGATATATTCGTGTTCTGCCTCCTGCCGTCACTCGGACTTAAGCCCGGCATACAAGGGGACTAACTGTACTGAGAGAATTGATTTCCAGTGAGGCGGTGTCTGAAACACCTTCTGGAGCTTTCTGGGGCGCCTTCATCCTTCTTTATTGCAGTCTAACCCCAAGGGGCAACACTGTGTGCTTCTCAGACGCACAAACACACACAATGAACACTATCACACAAACACAAAACCTGTCAGATAGAATTTGACTAAATCCTGTAAAGCCTGCCACTTAATAGGAAAGCATAGTTACTGGATTCCTTAACTTAATGAATTTTATCGGCAGATGACAGTAAAGAGAATCCGACAGCAGATCATTTATCTGAAGCAATAAAAAGAACTTCAAAAACAGAGAGTTTGTATCACAAACACAAGGAGAAAGAGGAGCCTTTAGTTTTTCCAGAGTGGTAAATGTTCACGCCCCTGCTGCGGCACAAAAAACAAAAGAAAATCCCCTAACACCTCCAAGTTCAGGAACCCAACAGGTCATACCTAATTAATGCTGCGGTGAACGCGTCTCATCCCACCAGATAGTTATAGTCACTATTCAGCCTGTGATGCCTGGATCAGGACCTGAGATAATGAGATTTCTCCACACCTGCTGATTACAGAGAGCAGCCAGCCAGAAACAAAACACATCATGGCGGTGGGATGCGTCCAGCGACGGGGCGATTGGTTAGATCGACCTACACGGCCCCCATCTCTTCTTAGCTTCCCATTATCTATTGATTTTGGGGAACAACTAAAGTCTGAAGGATTTTTGTGCTGCTGTTGTTTGACTGCAAACTTTGATTCTTGCAAAGATTTCAAATCTTGTTTTTAGACATTTAAGCTACACTCAAAAAAATCATTTGTTGGGTGAACATAATATAATTGTGGAAAGTATTTCCACATAAACCAAATGTGTTAATATAGCAATAAACATTTGTGTTGGGAGATCTGAATGTATTTATGTTGGTGCAACATAATTTATTAATGTTGCTTTAACGTGATGATTGCAGCAGTTGACCTGACCCTGCTGCTAGTGTCAGGAAATGGTGGCGAAGGACCTAAAATGCAGGAAACCAGGCTTGGTGGCAGAAACTAAGACATTTAAGAAGAAAAATAAAAAACTGAGACATGACAGAATCATTCATTCATTTTCTGTACCTATTTTGTCCCTTTAGTGGTCATGGGGATGCTGGGGCCTAACCCAGTCACTCATGTATGGGGAGAACATGCAAACTCGACACAGAAAGGCCCCCCATTGGTGACACTGTTTGAAGTCCTCACAGCTGGGGCTTGAACCAGGGGCTGTTGTACTGTAAGGCAGGAGTGCTAACCACTGCGCCACCATACATCCTATGGCAATAGTCTTGGAGAACCAAAAATGTGGCAAGACAGAGCAATGAACCAAAAAAAACAGACACTTAAATTCACTGAGGCTGATTAACTATAGTTGATTATTTAAATACATTCAGATCTCCCAACACAAATGTTTATTGCTGTATTAACACATTTGGTTTATGTGGAAATACTTTCCACAATTATATTATATTCACCCAACAAATGATTTTTTGAGTGCTGGATCAGGTTTGAAGTTGCTTTTTCTTCTATTTGCTTCACAATTATCCAAGCTTTTCTCTAAATCAGTCCAGAATTGTTGTGTCTCATTAAGAGCTAGAATCTAGAAACAAAATGATCCAAATGAGTCAAAACCGTTTTTTCTTCAAACTCTTGACGACAGAAAAACTTGATTTAAGACTCAAAAAAACCTTCAAATTACACTGTAATTTCTGGTTCCATTTAAAAGCAAGGTAGACTGGCATGCATTTTCCTCATTTTAGGAACAAAAATGTTGATATATATTCTAAGAATAAGTCCTAATTTACATTTTATGAGGATTTATTAAGACCGACCAAATGTAACAAGAATCTCATTTTCTTCATATTTTGTTCAAAAATGAGTCATTGCCATTGTTTTTACTAGTTTTTTTGTCACTGTAAGCAAAATAAACTAAAATTAGGTACGCAAAAAATATTTGTTTAGAACTAAAAAACAAACAAAAAAACTGATTAGGCTGTATGAAATTGTCTATAACAGTTTCATTTTTTTTTCTGTTAGACTACCTGTCTGGAACTCCGTATTTCTAGAATATTTTAAAATAAGATTTCTTGTTAAGTAAAAATTATTAAATTGTTCGCTGCAAATAGTTTTATTACTTTCCAGTGATTCCCTAAAATGACCGCTCGTTTTCTGTTTTTCGGCTACCTCTTTTTGCAGTGTAACAACAGTACATTGTTATTTTAGTACTTGTGGTGCAAAAGTTCCCACAAAGTATTTTGTCTTTAGCTATCCAAATGAAATCAGTGGATTAGTTGCACAGAAAAATGGATGAGCTGTTTTGCTCAACTGGTTGATCTCGTGTTCAAATGTTAAAACAGTCTCTCTGGAAATAAGTCAAATATTCTTGAACTTTTAAAAAATGTCTTTGAATGAGAAAAAAAAAAATCTGTCAATTGGTTTCAAAAATATTCTTATCAAAAATTCTTATTTTAAGAAAAAAATTACAGTCACTAAAACATGTTTTTTTCAACTAAAATGAAGAAAGGTTATCTTCATGTAAGATAGAAACTAAAGCAATTTCTCTTAAAGCCCTTTTTGCTTCTTAACATTCAGTTTTTGCAGTGTATCATTGAAATCTTTTCATTTTAGGACAGAAAACCTTGATCGACCAACCTTTTTGTCTACTTTAGATCAGATTTTCATCAGAACATGTTGGGATTATGCAGTTGCTGTTTAGCAGAAGTCCTCTCCTGTTAACAGATGAGAAACCCAGTAATTCAGATGTCAAATGCGATAATTTCTGCAAAAACAAAAGTCTACAAATCCATTTTTTTTTATTTAACTAACTTGTCAGGCAAACGCAGACCTTCTGGTTAAGCATTCCCATCACATGGGGTGGAGCCTCTCATCTAATATCTGTGCACCTGATCCCATGTACCGTCGAAGAGTGAAAATGCTGCCAACGTGACACGGGTTGATGGGAAGCTGGTCCCCAGCAGCTCCATAATGATGAGATAGATATATGACAGCCAGTCACAGTAGAGTGTCAGCCCATTTGTCTTTCTGTCTCTCCAGAAAGATGGATGACCCTTCAACCCCACGTCAGTGGAAATATTCACAGAGCTGCCGTGCCACGAGCAGTCCATCATAATCCCTCATCCTCCAATCCCTCACGACTCAAGACTGCATGACATGTTTAGACTGAATTAGTGATGAAGAGCAAGAGTTTTGGTGGAATTTAAACCTGTTTTTTAACAGACTGGTGTTAAATGGAAATGCTCTCATTACATGAATACAATAATGTAGGACAAATGAAATGGAAAACAAATGTATTTTGGTGCAACAATGTCAAATTCAGCAAAACTGCATCTTAGATTTCCTACAGTTTTATGATCAGTAAAGGCAAAGCAACATTTATTTGAGCTGCATTGTTTTAAACAGAAACAGTTGGCTGTTTGTCATTTTCTTCTGTCGACAAGGCTCTTAATTTGAAAATCAAACAGGTAGGAGGTTAGGATGCAGTGCATGATGAAGAGGGTGTACAGCACAACGTATCAAACTAATATATCATGAGTATTAATGCATGTTGTCATAGAAAAACTGAGCTATGCGGCTGTGATTCTCTCAAGAGTTTCTCGTCTCCGTTTCCCTGAAAGATCATCTCAGCTTCCATCCTGAAACCTCCTCTGCTCACATGCACATCTCCATGTCAGGATGAACAATAAAAGAATCATGTTCCTCCTTAATCCTTCAAAGAAGTGGCTCAGTGCTGCAGTGTGAGTTCATTATCATGGATGAGCTGCATGACAGCGCTGTCGGCCAGCACCGTCTGGGTTTGGATTTTTCCCTCTCAGGACCGGCGTTCTGCCTTCACCGCTGAGGAGAAAAAAAACAAGAAAAGAAGTGAACTTGAAGCAGCAACAATCCGCCAGTGGTTCTGGTTTCTTCAGGATGATGCTGAGCAAAGTAACCAATCGGGTTTTATCTGGTGGAATAAATTAAGTCTCATCTTAAAGACACGTTGTCTGTTGCTAAACTGCAATAAATGTAGGGCATCTCTATAGTTTATATCACAAAAACAGCATGTCAAAGCCTAATCTTTAAGGTCAAATAAACTAATGACTCCCAGGGGCGGCGCCAGGCAGGAGCTTGGGGTTGCTATAGCAACTACAAGATTTGTCAAAGCAACCCGTTAGCAACCCCAAACATATGACAGTTCACATTGAACACAATTCATGCATCAAATTTGCTGCTCAGCTGCTGTCCAAAAATGTGTGTTTATAAGCTTGACGCCCCAGGCGGGTGTGGGAGGAGCTACCGGCAGATGTTTTTATCCTGATCGCTACGTGAAGCCATGTCTGCATGTTTGCATGAAAGACACATGAAAGAGCTCAACAAAAACATTAATAATCACGTCTTCATGCCTGGGTCCATAAGATCACTCAGTCTTTCCCGGTACGATGAGTTTCATCCTGTCACAGAGAGCGGCCGTGGGTGTGATCGCTCCAGCCCTGTGACAGGCTGGCGACCTGTCCAGGGTGTATCCCGCTGTGGGAAAAGAAAATGGATGGAAGTTCAGGACTAGAACGCTCGCATCGATCAGTCATATTGGATTTTGCCAAACATGGCGAACACTGAGTCCAAATGTCACCAATATATTACATTTTTTAAGTCAAAATGAGAGGACCGCTTGTGGGAACATGGTTTTCCCATTGGTGGGTCAGTTCTGTGAATCCCTCTAATCCGGACCAACCAAGACAAAGGGAAACAGTATGGTCTGGCTTGGATGCAAAGCATTTTTACATGTCTATGACTGAACTGGAGAATTTATACTGATAGGCTGTGATTTTAATTAGATGACAGTTTGTGTCAATATTAGGCTGTCATGACACATTACTTTAATATATCTATACTAATACTAAAATATGCCATATAGACTGTATTTGGTTTGATTTACTTCATTCATTACAGAGACACAATATTCTTCTTCTTTTAACAAACCGGAATGCTACAAGAAACTCTGCATTGACAGAAAACAATTACCCGATCCTCTCACAGGTTTGAAAAATGGTTGGGTTATTGTGGCGAATGGCCTGAAGCTTGGGCCGCCCACCCTGGTAGCAGACAAACAAAGTAGTTTACTAATAAATGCACTGCCGTAATTCGTCAAAAGTGCTGCTAATATATAGAATATACCTTAAAGTAATTGGAACTTGACTGTTGTTAAATTGCCTGCTGACAATGTCACTGAACAGTCTGTTCTTTACCAGTTTTGCTATTTTGGTGCAAATGTTGGCAGAAGTTTACCTAAATGGACACTGCAGTCCTTCTTCATCCATTCCTCAAAAAGTCGGCGCCTGTTGTAGCGTTTGAAAACACAGCAATGACCCAAAAATGAGTCCTTGGCTTCTGCCATTGTTGACTTCTGCGTGTTTTTAAAGCCACGTTCTCACCGCCCTCCTCTATGTGGTCGATGTAACCGCATGTATGTATATGTGGATTTCGGGCCTCCACGTTCCAAACTCACATGTTGACGAGTAGATACTTAGGTTTCTACGACTGTTAGGGGACTCTACGTTCAAAACGCCCCACCATTGAACTCATTTTGCCAGTTAAACAGGTCAAACTTTTCCCAATCAGGGACTCCGATTTGGTAGTAACTTATGGATGGCGATCCATTTAATTCACATTCATTCAAGTGTCAACCATTTGAAAATTGACCATGGAGGGGAAATTAATAATTGCGCTTTGTGTCTGGCAGGAATTATATGACATCAAGTTTGTCATGCATCGGGACTGTGTAGATAAAATTATTTTAAATGGGAGTAGAATTACAACATTAATCACATCGTTACGCCGCTGCAGTGACCTCATCCTAAAAGCTAGCTTGTAGTTCAACAATGAGACACAGCAGCTCATTGAAATGCGGTCAGGTGAATGCAGGCTGGTTAAAACAACTTTTAACGTGATTTACATTGTTTCTCACTGTTTTTCCGACAATCTATTTATCCTAAACACTTATCATGCCACATGCATAGCCAACGTCTCCTCAGTACTGCAGCTGCTAACATCCTCTGAGTTAAAGCACACACGGCATGGTTCTTGCCAGTAACCGTCTTGCAGCATTCCTCCACCGTACCAAAGTAACACAAAATAATTGTTGTTCCTGTTGTTCAAAACGGGTAATCTAAATATAAAGTTTTAAGAAGTTAAAACCATCCCAATGAGGGCTTTAAAGCGCTGCACTTCAGACTTTCTCTGTTGTTTTGACCCGCCTCGTACTTCCTGGCCAATGACTGCAGAGATCTTTAGTCACATGGTTTTGTTTACAAGCTTTGGTCTGAAACAGAAATCTCTCCATATTCACCGTTTTTGAAGTATGTAACTGGATCTCCTTTTTAAGGTTAATTTAATAGATTTTATTCAAATGTTCACCCTAAACTCAAACTCAAAACCTGAAATTAAATGTCTGCTTGAATCACAGCCCTGGGGTTTTATTTTCTATCAAGAATGTCAATATATCATCATTGGAGTCACTTAAAAATGAATTAACAGGTTAAATTCACCAACCTCTAAATTAGCTTTTAAATGTTTTAATTGTAAAGAGCAGAGATGAATTTGCATCCAAATAAAACCAGAGTTACTGATCTGAAGCTTAAATAATAAAAAATGATCACTGAAAGAAAAAAGACACTTTGAGGCAAAGAAAGATTTACCACATGCTGAGCATTCAAACAAACAGACGCCTCTGGGGATCAAAGATCAGCCGCAGAAAGGTCTCAGAAGACCAGCAAAGTGGGCAGACAGGAAGAATGGAGGAAATAATTATCTCCATATGTTTGGCTCATTTCCCTTGCTAAATGCATCGCTGATGTTCTCTCTCTTCATTTCAAAGCACCACTTCAGCTGTGTAACACTCCCCGTCCTGTTTTCCTGTCACAAATCACTTCTTCAAAACTTTTCCCGAATACAAGCTCCCTTAGCCTGCTGACATTTACATATAAGCACATTTTATCATTTTTATTTCCTGTCCTTTTATGGCCAGAGGTCCAGATTCCTCCCATGGCTGTCATGGTAACAGCAGGTTGTGTTATACAGAGTTCAGTGAAAGTGCAAATTGAGTTTGTTAACGCAGTCATTGCAACATTTGTTAATGAGAAAATCAGTGCGCCTGGATGGGTTTCCCGGTCACATCTCTGGAGTCCTGACATGTCATCTGATATACAGTAAATCATATTCATGATTTTTTATGCATGAACTCAGATTTGACATCTAATCAATTCATTTATTTAAATCAAGCATCATTCAGCATACATTAACTGCTTGCACTGCTGCATTTGGACAAGAACACCTCTTATTTTCAAATGGAGAATAAAGAGCCATTGAGTGAACACGTTAGCTGAAGGTCAACAGTTTGTGGAAATGGGGCTTATTCATTATCAGCTAAATGTTCCTAATGTGAAGCAATTAATTCTATGTGCAAACATCCTTTGACAACATTTAAAAAAACTTAACAGTGAAGGAGAATATTTCAATTTTTTTTCAAGTCATGAATCTCAGTTCCGTGACCCTGCACAGCATCAGAGCTGCTCTGTGATCCACACTCATGGATCCTCTTACAAGACATTCACAGTCTGTTAGGATTCAAGGTTTGTAAAGCAAGATGCACAATCCAGCCTGAAGCACACAACTCAGTACAGTCAACATAAATCTGAACATGCAGCACAAACAGAACAAAAAAAAAAAACACTCAACAGCTAACGGACCAGAGCAGCAGAAACCAGCCGGATAAATACCGGCTATGTTGATGACGCACACAGGTGTGACCACGAGGACAGGCTGTTGACAATCAAATCACCAAAATGAGAGCCTCTAAAATCTAAAACCCAAGAAGGTTGACTCCAAGAATGCATGAAAGAAGTCATAAAAGAATAAAAGAATAAACCCAAATGAAACAAAAACATACACAAAACCAGAACACAAATATTCATGAAGTCTGATGGTTTTTAAATGTCTGTTGAACTACTAACACCTGAACAGGCATTGGCTCATCAAAACCAGCTTTTGTTTACCGTCTTTGAATTTCATTTTTAACCATAAACCAACAAATAAAGCCTTCAAATAACATTTGAAGCCAAGAAAGTAAATTTCACTTCAGAGATAAGGTCGGCTAAGTCACATGAAGTGTTTGATGCCAACATTAAAAGCCCAAACTTTTCACAACATCTGTGATGTTCTAGTAATTTGATTTGGATCTTAGGCTAACACTGTTATAGAAGCAAAAACATTGACTCTATATCTCATATTAGGGCTGTAACGCTTCATTTTAAAAACATTTGGATTCGTATCACAATTTGCATTTGCTGACACTGACCTAAAATCAATCCAGGACATCTTCAGCTTCAACAGTGTGACTCAGAGATAAATAGCTGCTACTGAACAGTGCAGCTGAGCTTTTCTAGATTCTTTTATTTCTTTAAGATAATCAAGTGTAAATAAATCTGTGTACAAACAAACAAGTAAACAAGAATGAATGTCAAATCCATTCCCATTTGAGTTTGATAAAGTTCATTCCACTGTTGTTTTTCCACATCAGAATAATCCAAAGGAACATTATGAGAACATTCTAGCTCACTGTACGGTCACATGACTTTGTAAATTCAAATTTACAACATACCAGTGAAATGAACCAACTGTAACCCAATCCAAATAGTATTTTCCAATATTGATTACAATCAATGTATTTCATTTTGAAAGGATTTTAAAATGGTTTAGGTCCATTTGTATAACTACTTGCCTTGAACAAATCGATTTGGTTGGATCACGGGCATAAAAAATGATTTATTAGTTAAGTCAAGTAATCGTTCCACCTTTAGCTGATGCAACACAAATTCTTTGCCAATATTCAGATATTTGAACTGGTGAAACGCGCGTGGCCGTCAAACCTGACGCCCTAATCCCGCCTCAGCACCTCTGATCGCATCTGTACATTAATTTAACTTCAAAACTGACAAGCAAATTGTGTTTGGTGGGAGCGGAGCTTAAAGCTGAGGAAATGTCTTCAGCAGGTAGAAGGGTTGAACCTGGACCAGAAGGAGTTGAGCCTGCAGAAGTTTTATTTTAGGCCCTAATAGTCAGGCTTTCTAAAAAGGTGATTGGGATCCAAAAGCCTTCGAGAATCTTTTCAATCGGCCTCTTACTTTCATAAATTTGGTGTCCTGATTGGATGCACAAAAAATATTGTGTCACACACTCTGATTTTGACTTCCCGTTGACTTCCTAATGCATCAGCCGTTAAGACTATGTGGGTTCAGTTTACGGTTCTCTGGGAGGAGTTAAAGCCATTCTTTTAAAACCCGTTCCCTTTCATTTTGAACCAAACTCCTTTAATGAAAATGTCTATCTCAATTGAAGGAAGAAATGATTCAAGATGAAGACAAAAAGAAGCATAGCAAGAAACATGTTTGTAGAGAAAATAGCTACACTGATGAGTCCCATTTGTCATTGAATTCATCTCTTCTGCTGAGAGAAACAGAAGCTCAGAGAGTCATGAAGAAGCTGTAGAGGCAACCAATGAGACCAAGGGTCACACGATAATCTGAATAATCTGAACACATGAAGCACAACCAAACCTCTCTTGAAGCTGAACGTAGAGATTCTCTGCAACAGGCAGAGACGACTCATCTCTGAGCGAACAGCCTCCTTCCTGAAGGCTAACTGACTCCTCCAAGCGTTTTTTCCCTTTTGGCTGCAAAGATAAATAGATAAATGTCAGGCGAGAAATGCAATCTCCCACCCACATGTTTGATCAAAGGCTATAACTGGGCAATTCAATAAAATGTTCTGCCTCTGCTGGAGTCTTGCCAAACTTTTGCATGAAAATACGATTCTTCTTTGGCGGAGGTATTGATGCGGCGCTCCACCACCCAACTCGCTGTGTACTTTTCTACGTCTGAACTGGGGGCCGGATATGAAACTATTGTTGGCAGCTCAGACGGCAGACGCTGATCTATAGGAAAACCTGACATAAAATGTGTTTTTTATTAACATTTACGGCTTTATGGAGGGAATTTTCACTCATCATAAGTACGGCAAACAGAAATAATTGGTTAGGTTGGTTTAATAAAGTTTCTAAAAGTATAGCGTGGATCTGCTTTCACACTCTGGGGAAATTTTCTCTCATTATGCGTGGTGTGGGGGAGGAGGAAAACAGCAATAAGTTCGATTTCATCCGAGGCTCAGAAGAAAATGAAACCTTCCGATGACAGCAGAGCATGTAGTGTTTTCATCTGCTTTCACCCATGGAGGGAAATTAAATGGAAATTACCGTTGCATGTTCTTTTCCCACTTTTCCTTTTATTCTCCGGGTTACAAATTGCCTTCTTTCAGCTTTCACCTCCCAAAGCTCAGGTGCACTGTACCTGATGCTGATGGCTTGGTCTCTTTTTTTTACTTAACCCTTGGGTATATCTGCTCGTCTGTCCCGGTCTTCTCTGAATTCTGTCCAAATGAAAGCTTTGGTGGGTTGCAGAAGATCACCATGACAATATTGGAAATGGACCAACAGACCCAAAGACCAAACATTCTTCTGAGACTCATATATCCCAGAATGCATTCTGTTCTTGCTGCTTTAACCCGTTTAAACATCGGTAGGGTTTCTTTATAAAAGGAAATGTTTTAATGGCTACAGGTTTTCCTGGAACGATGTGCTTAAATCTGGGGGGAACTGGGGGGAAGGATTCAATGTGCAGGAGGACATGCTTAGTGGCAGAAACTTAACACAAAACATTAATATGACAACACCCAAGGACAAAGAAAAAGGTGACAAAGCAGATGACCTGCAATGAAGAACTGAGAGGAAGACGCTTAAATACGCTGAGGGTAATTAACTAAACGACAACAGCTAGAATGAACCAAAAAAGGCATCTGGTACTTTGCGATTATCAATCCTTTTTTTATGTTTTGTTTAATTTCAACATTCATAAGCTCAAATTCAAACAAACAAAGTTCACAGTTAAAAACTATATGAATAAATAACATCACCACTGAAGATTTCTCCCCGACACTCAAAACATTTTTTAAAAATAAAAAAAAGAAGAGTATGTACTTCATTCACACTCCAGCACACAAACCTCAGGGCCAGCAGAGTCATTCAGCTCATGATAGAGAACATGGAGACCGGAGAGACCAGGACTGGAACCACATCTACCTTTGACCAACAAACACAGAAAAGGGAACAGTTAAGAACGCTCAAAGGTCTGAGACGAAATATTTCATTTCAGAAGCAGTTTATGCATCAAGACAGAACCAGTTCCTCATTTTCTGGACCCAATTCACTTTCATTCAGGATCACATGGATGCTGGAGCCTATCCCAGTTACTGATGGCCAAAGGGGAGATGCCAGTCCACCAGTCCGTAGCAAAAAAAAACTGGTAAAGAAACCACAAAACAAAATGCAGTTTGCAATTTTACTCATAAAAAAATGCAGAGTTTCAGAAAAAAATGCTAAAAAAAACAAAATCTTGAATTGCTAAGTAATTAATGTTTGAAAAACAATTACAGAACAGCTGTTAGTGTTCCTCCTAATCAACATCTGTAAAATATCATTTCTTTTTTTTTTCCTGGATACGGACAGAGATCATTTAGTCCTGATAATGGCTGAGCCCCCGATCCCATGTTCCCCTCACGTTCCTCTTGTGCGAGTTTTCAGTGTATCTAACAGATCCAGCTCGCAGCCCTTTCCTGACATATTTTGCATATCAATATAGGGATTGTCAAATTGAAATCTCTTTCTATTTTTGGAGATTGCTTTTTGATGGATTCTCATTACAGGAATGCTGGCTGTGGGTCAAATGAAAATGTCATCCCAGGCTTGGCGGAGGTTGTGCGGGGGGGCCTCTTCACCGTTTCGCCCTGGAGATGAGTGATGCGGCTCAGCAGCGGAGGCGCAAGGTGAGGAAGGAGTGAATGAGAGCGACGCGATGCCACACCCATGACAAAGCTCCACATGTCTGATGAAACTCGTGTCATCCTTAATTTGAGTCACTTTTGGTGTGGACTGATTACTTTTTCATGAAATTAATTGGCATCCCTTGGCATCTGTTAGAGATTTTATGATTATTATTCTGTTTTCCTCAGTTACTAATGGTGACTCCTCTGTGGAATGGCAGTTCTGAGTGTATCTTAAGAGGTTGTGACCTTTCCACACCAGGGGCAGGACAAACAGGGGAACCTCAAAGTCTTACATACCAGGGCTGCACACTATCAAACCTCAAA
>BSAI01000012.1:46737835-46771657 GCA_036245035.1 Adrianichthys oophorus | reverse complement strand
TCAAAGTCTTGTCGTGTGACCCCTATCTCAGGAAGGGGCACGGTTTACCTCTCCTTTTCTCTTCTTATCTACAAACTGCTTCAGCCAGCCCCCTTTTTTCCCCTCCCTTAGTGGCTGAATCAGCATGTAACTAGGGTGTTCCCTTTCAATAAATAGCAGGGAGAGACGGAGATCTGCAGAGTGTTTGGAGGAGCTTGTAACTGAGCGATCTCTGGCACTCTCCCTGCAGGTAAAAGCCATACTCAACTCTCTTGTGTTTCTTTGCAGATTTACTAATGTTTGGGTTTTGAACCTAACAGCATCCCAAAACACCTTTTTTATTTATTAAAGATTCACACCATGGTGCGGGTGAATACTCGACTCTGATTGGCTGCAGGGTATGGTGACGTACCATCCTCATAATGTATGGCCGTACATCTCTGCCATTAATTGAAGGGCGCGTATTTGATAACTGAGTGAGTGTATCTTACTACTGCACCGCGCAGTCCAAACTGAGTGAGCTCAGTTTTTTTTTTCGCTCGTTCAGTTTCAGGGGGTGTTTTTGTCACTCGGGAGGCGGTAACCTTTCTGGTTGATCTGATTGGCCGAAATTTCTGGTCAAATCGCAAAGCAACGGTCCGGGGCTTTCATTTTTTTAATCTGCTTTAATAGAAAAAAAAACAGTGGATGAAACGCCAGTGTAGCCGCCGGAACGCCACTGAGGAAGGAGACCTCTATGAAAAAACAACGGGTTAACCATGATCTTAACAAATGTCAAAAATACGTCTGACACACCATCTCCCGACCCACGAGGTGCTCAAAGAGGAGGAATGGCCTTAAGCGGCAGTTAATAATAATCTTTTCAGTATTATTGCACAATATTTTTTATAGCTGTTATTAATAAACATTATTATATGAAACATTTATGAATGTTAATTATTTTTTTATTTACAAAGAATAATAAATGATGGTTAAATTGAGTCATATCTTATCCAGGCGTGATAGACGTATTTTTGACGTTCATTAAGATCATGCTTAGCAGCTGGCCCCGTTTCTTCATAGTGCTCTCCTTCCTCATTTTTTTTTTTTATGTAAAGCAAGGTGCTCTCGTTAAGTCCGTAATGTCGCCCAACCGACGGTAACTAAACTCTACATGTACGTTTACCTAATAAAGTGATTTACACATGAGTCAAACTTAAAGCACAAAAAAACCTGCTGCACTTTTTTATCTTGTTCTTGGTTATTCGTTAACATTTTAATCTACGTTTCATCCGCCGTTTTTTTCTATTAAAGCAGATAAAAAAATGAAAGCCCCACCCTGTTGCCTCTCCGGATTTGACCAGAAATTTCGGCCAATCAGATCAACCAGAAAGGTTACCGCCCCCTGAGTGACAAAAACACCCCCTGAAACTGAATGAGCAAAAAGAAAAACTGAGCGAAAAAAAAACTGAGTGAGCGAAAAAAAAACTGAGCGCACGCGGTGAGAGCTCTGTGCACACTCAGTTAGGACTGTGTGGTGCAGTTGTAAGATACGCTCACTTAGTTATCAAATACGTGCCCTTCAATTAATGGCAGAGATGTGACGCCATAATAATGTACACCTAAAAAAGAAGTTCTGGTCACAAAGCCCAAAAGATCTATACCACTACACAGGCCTAAAGGTCAGTTGGAATTCCAGCTACGAACATTTTTAAACAAATAACAAGAAAAAAAACATAGAATGTCAGACATTATTTCACAGTTTATCACAACAGCAAGACAGTGGAAAAAAACACAAGAGATTTTATAGTTTCCTTAAACCTGTTTGGTTAGTTTGATCATTTTGAAGACTAGAACGCAGCAGAAGAGAAAGAAAGAGAAGAACCTGAGAAAGAGAAAATGAGGCACGAGGAAGAATCACCTCATCATCACCTGGACAAAAACAAGCAGTAAAAGGTGAACTTTCTGAACTGATGCTTTATTTAACCTATTGTGACAATCACCATGCATATCGTTTCCTTTTGCCGCTGCAGTCGGAGCCAATTCCAGCTCTGTAGCAGTTACCATGACAATGGCTCACACCACATATCAAATAGTGAAAAACTATTTAAATCTGAACATAACAAGAATAAAGTACTAAAAATCGATTGAATACTTATTTCTTTCATAAGTAACCATGGTATAAGCGGGATGATGCACTTTGAAGCGTGGATTTCTGATGATGCACATTTTGTCGGGCATTATCCTTTATATGACCTCGAGGTACCAATTCCCCCTGTCATGTGTGTATGGTACCACCAAGACGGCTATGGCTGTGATTCTGAATAGAATAGAATAGAACTGAATTGAACAGACACGACAAAGACATGAATGTGTTGGAATTGCGTTCATCATATAAAAGGTCACACAGTTACGCTATTTCAAAGAGTGTATTTTGTTAACTCTGGTTTTAAAGGCTTAACCATCACCACATCAGTGGTTTATTGAAATCTGAATGAACAAAAGTCCAAAGGAACTCAATGGATGGGATTTTGGTAAAAACAAGTCCTGAGAGAGCTTCATCTGACATCCTTTTGCCATAAAACAAAGAACAAATTCTGCTGCAGCGTATTTCTGGCCTGTTTCTAAACCCGCAGAAGCCCATTCGGGGTCATGGAGTTGCTGGAGGCTAGCCCAGCTCTTGTTGGGCAAAGGCGGGCCTCACCCTGGATGGTTAACCAGTCCATCACAGTGCCAGATCTTGAGCCAATGTGGTTTTAAGTCCAGTTGCTATGACTCAACCTCAAGACTATTCCACCTAGATGAATGAGAACCTTCACCAACAATGTGGTTAAAGGTCATTACTGAAATCTTTTACTTTTATTTTGTAAGATGACAAAAGTTTTTATTTTTTAGAAAAATTGATCTTATAGATAAGGTGGCTGTGAGGTGAAACAGGAGTCAGGACAATAGTTTGTGAACTACTCAACATTCAGGCGACAGTAATTTGAGTGTGGTTTGTAATTGTGATTACAGGTGATGTGCTGGCCTGCATGGCAGCTGCTGCTCCGCGCTGGCTCCTCTCTATACTGTTGGCTGTTGGTGCACCGGTTAAAAACCAAACGTCAAAGAAAAAAGTCTCTTCCTGATCCTCACAGCCACCAACAAATAACTCAGCGGTACATTTTCAGAATTGGCACGATGAGACTGGATCAGAAGAGAAACAACATTTTTTTTAATGAAAGGAGATTAAATTAAATGAATAACAAACCAGACCTTTATTCCATTGAAATAAATCGAGTTTATCTTGTTTCTCTTTTTCTTTTGATTCTGTACAGAGAGTTCTGGTGTTCTAGGTTGTACCAGAGGAATATAGAGGACTCTGTAATGCAAGGATAAAGATGAAAAGTGGAATAAAGTTGGAGAAAAACTATTGTGAAAAGAAATCATGGAGTAAAAGAAAATGAGAAGTTCTTCATTTTCAAAACTCCATCACTCTTTAAAGATGCTGATGAAAGAGGGCGGTTCTTCTGGTTCAAGGTTACCCTTCTACCAAACAAAAAGCCGTCCAGGACTTTTAAGAAGCAGATCAGAGTCAAAATCTTCTTGTCTTTGAGAAATTTCTGCTGCGGTGGCTCAAAGATAAAAAGTCACTTCAACATCAGAGTTTTCATTTTTGTGGAGCTGGAGCCGCTGTTGCTGACGACTGCTTTCAAAACGTAATCTGCGCATGTGCATTCAGGTTTCACGGAGACGAGAACACTCAGAAATTCATCACCATCAGAACGGGACTGTTATCATTGAGACGTTAAATACATGATCTTTTCTAAAATATTCTCCATCACAGTCTGATGCAACAGTCTGTTTTTCTGTTTAAAGCACAGCAGTTACGTTCCTATAAAAAAGGAAAAAGAACTTGTCCGACAGCTTGTCTGATAAGACATTCCTGCTGTGTCAAAGAGAAGAGAAGTCAATGACATTTCTGCAATTACCTTTATTTTTACTGTAACAATTAGTCTTTTTTTTAAGTAAAATATTATAAAGATCCGAAGATAATTTCCAAATGAGTTCTCTAGTCTTTGTTGGTTTTTACTATTTTTTTTACTATCATTAATGAAGACTATAATCTTTATTCCAATGCAGGATAACTGGAGCCTATCCCAGCTTGTGAACAGTTTGTCGGTCCATCGTGGGACAACATAAAGATCAATAACAACACAAGTCTCAGGGAAACCCTTTCATGATTTTGGACTGTGGAGGGAAGCCATAAACCCCCGAGAAAACCACAGACTGTATCTAAAAACTGGACAGGGTGAGTGTGATGTCATCCATAGAAAATGGAGTAGACCTTCAGCTCCAACCAAATCAAGTCATTTCAGTCGCCATTTTTTTGCGATACAGACACCATCATGTTGTCAGTTAGCAGTGATTGGTCCAGGTCTGAGTCAATGTTTCTATGGCAACCACTCTCACTGATCAGCAGTGAGATTGTTGAAAGGCCACACCCCTACCATTGGAAAGCAGGCTACACAACATCTGTTTAACATGGGGGCTAGCAAGCTCCACCTACTTTTATTCTGATTGATCCGTTTATAACTTGAATAACTTGCCTTACAGAAAAACTAGTTTAAAAAAGAGGATTATCAAGAACATGTTCCAACAGGTATCAGGTGGCGTGCATTCAAGTATGCACTGATCACAGGCTCTTGATCAAAAAATGATTTTTTAAAATACATGCGTTTACAAAGACTTTTCATTGGAAGTGGTCACTTAAATGTTGCAGAGGGCGGTGTGAATGTATCTTAGCACAGACAAGCCCCGCCTCCCACCCTTTTGCCTCAAATCCAGCAGGATGAGGACTTTCTGCAAACGTCTGCTGCACACAGATGGAAATGAAAGCATGATTTTTCTGTGTTGGCATGGGAAATCCCAGCTTTCTGTCCCAAAGAAACAGGAAGTCCTGGGAGGAGGGTGGGGGGCGTTCAAGCTGCGAGAAGGAAAGCAAGCGTTAACGAGCCACCTGTGCAGCTGTGCTGCACAAAGGCGGAGAGCTGATGCTGTAATGATGTCGTTTTCCGACAAAAACAATGTCGGTGCGAGTTTTCCCGCTTTTGTCCACAAACTGCGTCTGTGTTCGGTCCAATGATGAGCTGAAAGCGATGCAAAGAGCTGGGGGTGTAAAGAGTTGGGGGTGGGAGGATGCTGCCTGCAATGACTGATCACTAACATCTATATTCTGTTTTACAATCTGAGGAGGGAGGGGGGTGTGCTAATGCATTAGAGTCCCCAACCTCAATGGAAGAGGAGTCATGAGTGGGCGGGGCATCCATCCTCAGCCTCCGCCTGCCTGTCAATCTTCTTTCCTGTTTCAGGCTGTACGTTCCTTTGAAACACAGAAACCTGTTCTTTTGTTTCTATGATGGCTGCCAGCGTTAATGCGTTAACGCACGTGATTAATTAGAAAAAATAAACACGTCATTGACGGGTCCTGTGTCGGGCATTAATCCACTTATACCATCGTCACCTCCAAAATAAATAAATATTCAACCAGTTTGTATTACATTGTGTTTAATTATTATTTACTGACTAATTTTAATACTTTGTGCACACAAATGACATTTCTGAGATATCTGAGTTAACAGTTTGCAAATGAAAGCATTTCAGACAAAAAAAAAAAAGAAGAAAAATGTTCTCTCTGGCCTTTTTTTGTTCAAAACCACATATTGTTTCATCTGATTATCTTTTTTAATTGATTGACAGCACTAATTTAACTGTTGTGATGAGCAACTGTCAATCAGACATGTGACTCAGAAGTTCAGGCTCTCCGGTTTCTTGTTCCTTTATTCCTCTGATATTTGTACTTTATAATCTTTTCCTCTACTTTTAATCTCCTTTATCTCAATTTGTCTAACCTTTTTCTTCCCTTGCCTTTATTTCCCCTGTTGCTTTTTCGTGCCTGGTGTTTTATCTCTGGCTGTGGTGGAGCGGGTGGAGATGAGACAGTGGGCCGGGTAGCTGAGGCGTTGCTGTCTGCCTGTCAGTCCCTGTGGTACATTAGTCGTCCCTCACCATGTATTATTGATTCCCGCCCTCTAATCAGTGTCTCCAGTGTTGCAGATGAGTCTTTGGAGCAGCATCTGCACTCAGAGTCCCGGCTGAGAAGCAGCTCAGGAAGAAGTACCCACAACAACAGGTGAGGTCATTTTAAAAACCAAACTTTCAACAGGAGGTTTTACACAGAATCTTCTAGGTTTAATCCTCAGAACTTTGATGAATTCAACTGAGCAGAGATGCAGCAAAATGTTGTGCAACCAAGTAAGCAAGGAAAACGAATTCTTTCTTTAAAAACTGAAAGAGATTGGATGTGATTTTTTTCTTTGGATTGGCTTTTCAAACATTTATGGAAAAAAAATAAATAAACCTCTCTAACCACTGAAGTTTAGATGCTTCAAAGCCAGTGGAGGACCAGAGTTTCTCTGTGTTTCACATCCAGGCCTTGAGTGTCATCATACTTAGTCCTGCCTTAATAAATGCACCTCATCATTACATCAGGGCAACACCAGCATCCACGTCAGCACAGCAACTCTTCACTTTCAACATCAGATCAATACATTTGCTTCCACAATAAAATTATTAAACTCAAAATAAAATGTCTATCACTGAGAAAATTTGTATTCTCTCAAAACCATCAACAAGGTTAAAAGTTTAACAAAATGTAACAAATGAACACTCAACAAACTTTGTATGTATTTATTTATTTGTTTTTTTGTTTTATTTATTTGTCCTGTCCGAACGCTGAGCAGACAGATATGAGCTTAAAGCCTCTATTGTTTGACAGATTTTACTGTTAAAATAGCAGATTATGAAGGTTAGGGCACACAAGGTGTAAATTTATATAAACCCCTTTTGTATTTGAGGCTCAACATAATTTAGACATTTTTCTAAGAGTGTTCCTTCTTTTTCTTTGATTAGATGAGAGAAAGAGGGAAAGTAGGATGTTAAAGATGAGGAACAGGGAACAAAGAAAGTTAAAACCAAAGGGGTCAAGGAGCTGGAGGATGATTCAGAAAAGGAAGGGGTAGATTTACTAAAAAGACAAGAAGCTGCTGGCGGTTTATCAAAAGGCCTGGGTCTGTCCACAGACACACTCATCCACATATTAAAATAACTTTCAAAAAGCTTTCACAAACATACAGTACAGTTCACTGCCAACACATACACATCCATAAAAACATTCGAGGGAAACTTTCCAGCACCGTTCTCAAAAACCCACTCCGATGAAAATGGTGTTTTAACATGTTAATTAAGCTTAAAACTGCTTTTCTGAGTATTTCTTGATGAAATTGTTTGAAATCAGGAGCAGGTGAAAAATGCAGTTTGAAAAAGATCGTATTTGTGATATAGAAAATATTGTGGGCGGGGCCTCAAGCTCCCTGCTCCACCCCATTCTGATGCATCCACTTCCAGACAAATAGATCTATGAGCGTCTTTGTTTTCCTCGTCTGAGCTAGAATCTGGATCCAAACTGTACGGCTGGATAGATCCAATATTGCTCGCCATTTTTTGTTGCACCGCTAATGTTAGGCTAGGGAAAGGAGGGGCTGTAAGCTAGCTGGAGAGCATGTAAACAGAAAGCTCTCACTAACAGGAAGAGGCAGGGTTTCTCCACGCCAACAGCCCCGTCGACAACTGAATTTCTGATGAACTCCTGCCGTTCTGCAGAAACTATGTTCTAGAAAACAACAGTTTTTTTTATTTTTATTTTGACTAAAAACAGCATCATTATAATTAAAAGTCCACTGAGAACCCATTGGAAAGAGATCAAAAGATGATCAGAGTGGAACTTTTAAAATGTCATCATAGACTTTTCCTGGTTGAGTTGCCATGGGCTTTACCCTTGTTATTGCCAGTGACATAATGATAACACACACTCTTTGAACTACCGTCACCCTTTAACCATTTATGCAATTAATGTAATTTCCAATGGATTCTGACACCGTGAACAGCGGCTTTGTGCTGACGTGCCGTTGGTCATTACCCCTTACAAAAACAATATCAATGTTACAGTTTCAAAATATGAGACAAACCCAGAAAATGACAGTTCTTTTTACTATATTCTTTTAACGTCCTCATAGATTGCATTATGTTAGATCTGCCTCCAAACTCCGCTGAGCAAAGGGATTTGCATGCGGTTCTCCTGCAGACTGCTGTGACGGCCACAGCCTCTGTGTGGATCTGCTGCGTATCTTCCAATAGCTTTTGCATGTTGACAGAGCTGAGCAAAAAACCTCCCATTCCTTTGGTGCTTTAACTCATTCTGTCACTATTTGTTCAGAGATTCTCAGAAACAGATTCAGTACTGGGGCAAAATCAAGGTACTTTCACCCAGTATGGATCACAGACCACTGCTCCTCTGCATCTGCCGTCTTCTGCAGCTGAAGAACTCTGGATTCCTGGGGAACAGGGGACAGCGTTTGTGTGAATGTCTGCTGGATACATTCTGCCTGATGGAGGGCGAGGAGAAGAAAAAGTGAAGCCTCTCTGACACATTGGAGATGCATCCACGGCACGCCCTGCAGAAACTGAGTCACCCTGCAGCATGACATCATGGATCCATGATGCTGAGACAATGACGAGCATTTTTCGATCGTTTGCTTGAACGGAAACGTCACCTTAAACTGTTGAGCTAAACTCTGAAGTTTGAGCAGAAACTTTAGAGAGTGAGTCAGATGTTGGAAGGCTGGTTTCTAAAGAACGCGGTGGCATTGGAGCTGCAGCTCAGGGTCCTTCTTCACACGTTACACAAATCACAGAGTTTTTTCCTTTCACCCAACAAAAGGACAAAACCCCAAAGCCGCTTACATCATCACAGTCAGACCTTGACTACTTCATGCTGAAAGGTAGGTGTGCGATTGCCGAACAAAACAAGCGCTAATAAAGAACCAAAGCTAACATGGAATGAAAGAGAAGCTTCAATGAGGAGGAAAATTAAAAATACTTGAGAAGAGAACGAAAGTGCTGCAGGTTTCATTTGTCTGTGAATGTGGCTGCTTGTGAAAGGAGGAAGTCAAATGTCGTTAAGGCTTTTTTCTGTTTTTCAGTCAGGGTTCAAGGAGGATCCTTGTGTCTAATCACAAAGTTTCTTTCAAAGCAATCAGCAGAAATGTACTTTAAATGCATCTTTACTCAAGCAGCTAAAATACATCCCTTCATCCATTTCCTAAACCCGTTTTGTCTCTTTTGGGGTCACAGGGCTGCTGGAGCCTATTCCAGCCGCTCGTTGGTGAAGCCTGGGTACACCGTGGACAGGTCACCAGTCTGTTGCAGGGCCGCAATCGCATCCGCGTACACCCCTAAGGACAATTTAGAGTAACCAATGAACCAATGAAACATGTTTTTGGACGGTGGGAGGAAGCCAGAGTCCCCGGAGAAAACCCATCCATGCACGGGGAGAACATGCAAACTCCACACAGAAAGGTCCCCCATTGGTGATGCTGTGTCTGGTCCCCCAGCCGGGACTTGAACCGGGAACTTTCTTGCTGTGAGTCAAGGGTGCTATCCACTGCCCAAATTAGCCAAAGCTTAAATTAATTTCTTTAAGCCTAAATCCTTCAGAAACAGAAGGAGCACAGAAGTCAGTTTAACATTAAATTGATGTCACTTTGATGTTCAACATGTAGCCATCAAAATGATATCAAATGAACGTCAACTGTATTACCCAGCATTCTTCATTTTGTTTTTTCTTGTGAGACTGAATTTCTACTGTTTGTGTATTTCCCACACTAAAGCAATGCAACATAAACAAAAGTTAAAATAACGTCCACTAACTGGATCAAATATCAATTCAGTTTTGATGTCACGCTGACATCAAGGTGCCCACTGGGCAAGGATTTGACAAAACCAAACCAGGACATTTTCCACATGTATTTGAATATTAGTGATGGATAATGAAACCGAGGATTTGGAGCTTCTGTTGCTGCTCCTGAAGCAGAGGTATTTGAAGCGTCGTGTTGGAGCTTGTATCAAAACAACGGCGTCACTGTTCGTTTTGCGCTTCAATGCGTTTGAGGTTGTTCATTGTGTCGTAGTCTGTCGTTGTCATTGGTTCATGGTGTTTCAGTGCATTTTGAGCCAATGAAGCAGCATGGTGTTGTCATGGGATGCTTCAGTCGTGCTCTGGTTGCTGTGGTTCTAGTCGTCCCCCAGATGTCACCATCATTGGAGAGTCTGGAAGCTTTAAATTTTTGAACAAGTGTTGAGAAGGCCTCGGTGATTCATGAAGCTTCACTTACCCACCACTGATAAATATATTAAGGCAAAAATATTATGTAACGTGAAGAGTGAAAATTAACCCTAAACAGAGTCAACAAAAAAACAAATCTAGATCTGACAGACACAACAAAAGGAGCTTTTAACACTGAGGATGACAGTAACCAACTGGCTGAGCCTTCTAAAGCGCACCTCAGCTTGCTTTACATAATTACATTTCCAAAAGTAGTAGTTTAAAAATAGCAACCATAGCAATAAAAAAGAGCACCATAAACATTTTAAACTATGAACCTCTCTTTTTTAAACCCTGTAAATGTTGCTTCATTTGTTGCCAAATTTCTCAACTTGTTGGATTTTTTGGCATTCAGGTGGCAAAAGTTCACAGATTATATTCTAAATATTTTTATTTAGGATATTTGACCAAGTGTGGAACCACTGCAATGTGTTCAGCAGCAAATGTAACCTTCAGTGACAAAAAGAGAAGTGAGATCTGCAGAAAACAAATGGTTCTGGAGGAATCAAGATGAACTGAATTCAAAGAGAATGTCGGTGAATTTGTTTATTTCTGAAAAGAAAATGGGGGGAAACTTGATATTACTACAAGTGATGGACCTAAAGTAACTGAGCAAACATAGATTAGCACAGATTAAAACCACCCTCACCCCAAAGGTCTACAAATTCCTCTTGGGTTTTTTTTTATAAAATCTCTGCTGCGTCATCGTTTTATGCCATTCATGTCAGAGCTGCAGTCATCCCCTTCTGTAGCAGAGCACTCACAGGTATCATAAAGAAAAAACTTTCACCACTCACTGACATTATCCGTCTGCAGAGACATATCAGTGAGGCGTGCCAGAGCACATCACACGCTCGTGGCGGGAAGCAGACAGTCTCTTGTTGACCAGCAGCCGCTGACCATCAGCCTGAAGCTGAGTGAGCTGAGCTTGAACGGCTTAGATGAGACCGCGGCACAAAGCAGCAAGCAGCCGTGTAATCCTGTTGCTTTGAGTGGATACTGCTATCCTGAATGTCAAGTGTGTGGAAGACAGAAGTGACTGTAACTTTTCTCTGGATACTGCTGAACCTCCTCTTGCTCTGATTGGTCACAGTCGGAGCCTCTGAAGGGGGTTTGGCCGGAGTGTGCGTTCACATGGGGGGGTGGACTCACATCACTGATCTCGCTGTGATGCGGGGTTCAAGGGTGGGCTAATCCACAGTCCCTTTGTGTTTGTGTCCTGATCTCAGAGTCATGCATGAAAACTGGACTGAATAATGCTGCCCAAGTGGGATCCACTTGTTCATAATTTCATTTGTCACAGTTTGATTGAATGCTGTTCCATTTTTCATATTTCTATTTCAAAACCAGTTTTTTTCAGTAATGAAAAACAGAATTGAAAAAACTGTTGTTTTAAATTGAACAAAGGTGTATCTTTTATGTGGAGTCGAACCAAGATCAAATCAAGTAAAAAAAAAAAGATTTAAAATTTGAAAAGAATTTTCAACTCCAAAGTACACATTGTTAACTTGACAAAGGTACTTTTCCCAAAGTTTGCCACACAACATACTTTCATCGTTGTAAAAGAATATTTTAAGGTTTTTTTTATGCTAGATTAAAAATACAAAGTTTTCCTTTAAAGAGTGGATTTAATCATTTGATGATGCAGTTTAAATTTGAGCGTGAATGTTGGTTTGAAATGGGTGACATTTTTCAGTCCGTCACACATGGATTCCTGTCCTGTTGGTATCACAAAGTTGAATGTGTTGAGACCATATACATAAATAAAACTAAGCGGATCATCTCTGACGTCACCCATTGGCTTCTACAGTCCCCCCTTGAAGCCTAAATTGTCAGCACACGGGCGCAGCCATATTGGCTGGAGTTAAACACGACTGATGCTGCTCTCCTGCTGACAATCAAAAGAAATGTAAATATAATCATGTTCTTACAAAGACAAACTACTTTTCATAAAAACATTGTTTGTCAAAATATATTTGCATATGAATCTTGATCATAAACCAGAGTAAATGTTTACTATTGTTTGTTTTTAACTCATCTTAGCAAAAGCAGCACATGTTCAAATATTTATTGAGTAAAATCTTTTTTTTTTTTTTGCCTTACAATTCCAGTTTGGATTACCGGTGTCTGTCAGGCATCAGAAAGGGCAGCTCTACATCATTACAGCGACTTCTGATTATCTCTTTCACTCTTTTTTAAAAATGGGGGGTCTATATAGAAATTTTTAGTGAATGGAAATGTAGTCTTTAGGATAATTTATTAGGTTCTTCAAACGTCAAAAATAGACATTGTTGTCATAGATGATGCTTTGTAACAGTTTGTAAAAGTTTTTACTTTTTTATTAATTTTAAACTTGGACTATTTTTTACTCAACATGAATAAGAAACGGTTCAATCCATCTTTTGTGCTATGGCTGACAGCCATCATGTCCGGGGATTGTTTAAAGAGGTCCCTACTTTCTTTAAATGAAGGAAAACATGTACAGAATAATTGAATCTGTTTCAAAATAAATCCATATTGTAAAGATCTGACCCACGTTTCCTTTTGTTTTACTTGCATATTAAAATTGAAGTGAATAAACAGAAGAGACTGGTCACTCAAATGTGTTAAACTTTCTTTTTTATTGAATCATACTGCAGCATGAGTCATCTACAAATTTCACAATTAAACATGTTTCTGCCTTAAATTTTTGAATGTTGGATTGTCTTGGTTTATAAACTCACTCACCACAACCAGATGCAGACCTAGAGAGAAACATACGAGACAAACACGTAAAATTAAAACCACAGGACAATAAAGAACAATAAGAAAAAATGAAGCAACTTCATTAAAAATTAATTGCTTAAATGAAATGTTCCTATTGGAATAAACTCTGAATGTTATCTGCATGTCTTCATAGTTTAACTTTAAAAATCCTGATCACCTGTGAGATGTCAGTCACTTTCCATGAAGAGATTCTGGTATTACTGCAGCATTTCTGAATCCTGCTCCTATTTACTGTGACTTTGGTAAGACTAAATAACAAAAACAATGTTTTTAACATTAAATATAATAATAACTCATTAAAAATATGAACGTGAGGACATTTTAAAAATAATTAAATTGAACTAGGCTACTGGAAATGGTCATAATAGATATTTATGGTTTAAAAGTGTCAATAATAAAGTAATTTTTTTATTTCTTACTGGAGAAAAGACAACAAGGACTCCCAGACAGCGTGTTAGAACAGTTTACAGCACAACACAAACCAATGGATAGAGTAGATGCTGAAGCTAAAAGGGAAAATAAGCTAAACACCAGAGTTTTGTTCCCACAATCCACCGCGACCATCAACTGTCAATCATAAAACTGAGCCACCTCATTTAGCGAAAACAAATGCTGTTTATTTAAAAAAGAAACTATAGATGTAATAATAAATCCACTCCCTCCCAGATCTGTCGTGAAACAAATACTCAGCCACTGATGAAATAAAAAGTTGAAGCACCAGGAGGCATGAAAGGGGTTTATTTGAGGGGTGAAAATGATTATTTTAACATGGGAGTCAGTGGGAAAATGCTCACTGTCAGCACCAGCCTCTCTGGTCAGTTTCGGTACTGCAATGTTTTGTTTCTTCCTGGTTGGCTTCAGCCCCACCCCCGCCTGCCGGAGTTAGTGATTGGGACTGAACTACTTGTGCTACAAAACCCCTAGTGGCTGCATAGCGAACTGCCGCCAGTCCGAATATTTTAGTTTCCAAATGTAATTCAACCTGGAAGTTTGTATTTTTGTGAATATTGTCAACTGTTTCGTTGGAGAATTTCACAGGAAAGATCATCAGACATTCAGGGTTTTCTCACGGAGGGCAATTGCAGTAATCAAACACAGGTGTGAGTCATTAGGACGTGGCTAATTTGCATATGGCACACTCTCAGCCACTGATTATTATGTTTATTATCATTTTCATTAAGTCTCATCAGCAAAATCACAGCCTCTTTATTATTACAGAGGATAAATGAGGTGTCAGCCCATTATTTGATAGTTATGATCAACAGCAGCACTCACAAACACAACACCACGGAAAATTTATGATCACAGTCACCGTTCGTTTAAACACTTTTTGGGATGAAAATTATGATTTTTCATCAAGCATTATTATTAAAATAGAATTAAATGTTTCCTCCTAGTTTCTGCCATCGATGGTAAATCTCAGCTGGATGTTTCTGAAACGTCTGACAGGCCTGTTAGATCAAGACATCGCTGATAAAGCTTGTTGAGAGTAAAAATACATGAAATTGATCATTTCCTTTCACTAGCCCAGCAGTTAATTCACAGATTGCCATTCATTAATTTAATCACACACTGGCCAAATAGGCGCAACTCATCTCAGCTGCCCTCGGCGATCCTTATTATAGCTGCTGGGAGTCTTGTGGATTCAGCTCATCTGTTGAATCCGGTCTGGAGTCTCTGACAGAGACCTCTCAGCTCCGACCTAATCTCACCTCATTAACATTTTAGGTGACGAGTATGTCAAGGCCGTAATTAACAATTCATAAGCCTGGCTTATAGCTATATTAACATTTTACAACCAATAAATCACCTCCCCTAATCTGCAGTGCCTGTCTGTGTGCACAGACCCCTCATTCTGTGCAGATGGGGGTTGCAGGGGGCTGTTTGGCTATAGATGTACTTTTTGCAAACAGCAGAAACTGATGAAAAAATCTGTTTTCCCAAAAGTCCTTGGACTGGTTTCCTATTATTCTGCAGGCGGTGGACCACGCTGTGGTTATGAGTGAATGACTTACGTTTCCATCAGTCTTTGCTTCACACGTCCTTCTGGATCCGACGTGGAAAGGATGTGGTATCAATTCCATCTCGTGACAGGCACGAGCTGGATTTCAACCATAAGTGTTTCTTTTTTTTTCTAGGCAACCAGCAGAGAACTTTGACGACAAAAAGTTTCCTTCATGGCGTACGTCCTTTGTGGAACTTTGATCTGCACACCCATCACAGCAGTAATGAGATAACAGAAATGAAGACATGAGCGATGAGAAGCTCTGAAGCGCTACCACTGGTGCAGCCGTACAGGAGGTTGGGTTGTCCCGGTCCGTGGGGGGGTCAGAGAGAGGAGTGGGAGCATCTTAAGGAGAGTGCATCTTGAGGCTCTTACAGTCACCTCCAGGGACGTCATTAAAACGGACCGTTGTCGTCCATGTGGTTAGTGTATCTTCAAGTATTCATGGAAGTTACACACCCTGATGACATACGGGTGTTGCTGTCGTACGGTGCACTTAAGCCACACTCTAGTTGTTAGTAAGGTGTGAGTACTGGCTCCTTACTGACCGTGCACAAATGCTGCACGCACGGGGTGTGTGGGTGATACACAAGTGTCCAAAGGACGCCCAGAGGATGTCCACACAAACTACACTCTGATTGTCTCATTTCTTCACTCATAGCAACACAAGGAGCATGCACTTTCTCGTGGACAGCACTAACGGGTTCCTGGCACAGAATTTGGGGGTGTTGAAAAAATGAAAAATGTGTACGACACACCCACCTCTCACCTACTTTCCCCTTACTTCACCTTAGGTTTTGTAAAAGTGTTCAGTATGACCTGTCGCCCGCAGCATGCACCCAGACAACATGTGCAGGAACATGTTCACTCTACAGCTTCACAGAGCGATTGATGTGCCTTGATGTTTCTTTTGGGTCACCTGTATGACCCGTACAGGTTTGACCATTTTTCACCTGCAGACAGGCCGTATCCGCCTGTAAGAACAGCTGGGACTAAAACTTAAATCAGTTCTGTTGTGCATCACAGGTTAAAAAATAAAGTCTTTTGTCTCAAAGTCTTTCCATTAGTCTCCTTTAAACTGAGAAGTCTGCCAAACACAATTCAATCCTTCTTTGTTTCAGAAGACACATAAACAGAGAAAGTTTAATTTCTAAATTCTTTATGAGTGTACAACTCTGATCAGTTTATGGTGTTAAATTGTGGGACTCATTAAATAACATATAAACATGTCACAAACACAGTTAATTAAAAAAAACTAGGATAAATATTAAAAGTAAGTATTAAATAAACACACGACACAGATTGAAAGCAATTAGATTAACTTAATTTATAAACTGTGACTTGGATCACTTCAGGAAGGGGTCACTATTTTTGGAAAGAATTACTCTTTATTATTATTATTAATTGTTTTTGTCTTCTTATGCTGATGTGTTGATGTAGAAGGAGCAGATGTAAAAAAATGTTTTCTTCTGTCCAACTCCTGTTGCTCCTATTGCTCTTATTGCTCCTATAGCACCTGTAGCTCATGAAATATCTGTAAATTAATTAATAGATACATTACTTGATAGAATTTTCTTTAAATCTGTGATACTAAAGAAGTTAAAATATGGATTATCTTGCAGGTTTGATGTCAGATTTAACACTAATTCTAAACATAACAAACATACAAACCACATCATCTCTGCACATTTTAGTCTCATCAGGGTTGTTTTTTGGTTCTCTTGCTGTTTTTTTGTTCCTCACACCCACACTGATGAATACACAACTTGAGGTCAACCGTCTAACCTCAGGACACTCGCAGATTGTTGAGGCCAGCGACTGAACATCCAATTTCCCAACAAGCAGATAACCTCTCCACCTCCAGAGCTGCAGCAGAACCGTCCCTCTGAACATGCAGCCAGACGCCGGGGTTGCTCTTCACAACCATAGGAGGACATGCCGACACACAGGCTCTGCTCTCTCACCTTTACAGATGCAATTCCAAGTTTTCAAACACATTTCTCACAAGACGTTGTGCAAAAGTCAGAGAGCAGATGTGTCACTTTGCGATGCAGGAAGGCAGACATGGGGCGACTGAAGCTCAAAAATGTCTTTCGACTGTTGTACAGTCGGTGTTTTCCTGGTCATGACGCATGGAAATCTGCTGTCTTTGGACAGCACGTCCAAACGAGCCTTTCTTGGCCATTTCTCCACTGGCTCACAACACAAATACCACAGACACTGCATCTGGACGACCCGGGGAAGAGCCTGGCCACTATTAGAGACCGGCGTCCAACAGTAACAAACACCTGTGAGACTTGGCGGCTGTTGAAAACTGCCGTTAGGAAGAGACGGGACACCGTTGGAAGATAAACTGTATGTCCATCCATCTTTACAAAATTTCCGATGTTTGTTTTCATGGGAGATAAATGAGAAAATCATCAAATTTCAGACTTTGGATATCCCAGACACGTGTGTTTTGGGGGGATTTGGAAATATTTTAACCTCATTACAGACATTCTTTTTTGACGGTTTCTCTCGCTGTGATGTCATCACTTTTTGGGGGGAGGTTGTTTTCTGCGCCCAAAATTCACGTTCACTAGGTACTAGGCACATGCGCATTTGGTGAGTTTTGGAGTATGTGGCGGGGGTGACATTTTTGCTCAAAGGCACAGGAATAAAAAGTTAAAAAATCCTGAGTATCTCCAGTGAATGTTCTGTTTCCAATACAACTACCTGAACAGGAGGTCACATTTCATTTCATTAAATGACAGAAAAAACAAAAATGTCTCCATCCAGACTTTTTCTGGTAATTCTTTTAGTTTAGTGCAGCTCCATGAGTCACGGTGTCTGAAAAAACCAGCATCATTTCATGTGTCACAATGTCTGAAGCTGTGAAAAAGAAGAAGGGAAGAATCTGACCACAGCGCCCTCAGGCAGCCCTGTGACCCCACCTCAAAGAGTACCTGCGTGCAGCATCAACTCTCCTACTGTCACGTCGTGGAAGTGAAGCGGGAACAGCCAAAGATGAGCGTCATGCGCCTGGCTCCTGCCTGCCAAATCAAAAGCATCCCTGAAGCGCCGCTCTCTCTGTCCGGGTAACGAGCTGATATCAAGAGCTGACGCCTAAATGCCCACTAATCCACCAACGTGACGTTCCCGTCAGATCAAACAAGGAGTTTCTGCAGATGGAGAGGGTCTGAAATGTGGCAGAATGGTGTCCTTGCTAACTGTCTTTTCCAGAGTTTGAGGGGGTTCTCAGACTGGACACATTTTGTTCGTAATCCCAAATACACCCAAGCTGAGAATTTTCCAGATGGTCTCGGTATATTTGCAATCAGATTGAGCTCCGGTTCACTCTGAGGGTGTGTTCAGACTGGAAAAATTGTTTGGTCCTGTCCGAGTCCGCTTAATTTGGTCCCGGATCGAGCCCTGAACCTGGCAATTGAGATCTCTTCCGTCATTGGCCAGGAATTACGAGGGGGGGCCAAAGCAACGAGAGGCAGAAATGATGGAAGTCCGGCTCTTTACAATCCTTCTCAGGATAGTTCACTTATTCAAACTTTAAATTTCACTGACCAGTTTTGAACGTCTGCACCAAAGTCAGGTACTAGACTTTTTACTGCTGCTTTGGTATGGTGGAGGCATGATGTCAAGTTTTTTCCAGATTATTGGAGGAAATGAACTCTGGTAAACTTTAAGTCCGAGGTAGTGCTGCATTCCCACCAAACGCGATTAACATGCTCCATTAGCGTCCACTGCCTCTTTTTTGGCACAAATCAAATTCGATGCTCAATGGTTGTCCAAAAATGTCTTCATAATCCCGAAAAACTGGGAAACAGGAAATCGGTTTGAAGGAGGCGAGGTGCAGAAACGTTCCTTGGATTTATGGGTAAATGCTCTTCTCCTTAATGAAATACACGAGCTGGTATTTTCTCTCAGTCATGACTCATCGAGCTTCCTGCTCCCCATGAATGTCAGAGCTTACATGAAGTTAACTATTTTTAACTGGAGCCGAACGGGCCAGCGCCTGACACTGCATGGTGGAAATAAAGGAAAAACTCACTAATGGGGATGTGAAAAAATAAATTAGCACTTTTGACAGGAGGCTGTAAATGTTAATTGGGACCAGTTACAAAAAAACAGAAATAAAATACAGTGAGTAGTCATTTTCCTGGATGGATTAAAACAAACTCTTCATGATCTTTGATGAACTGGAGCAGATCATCAATGACAATCTGACAAAATCACAGGATGTGTTGGAGCTGAAGATCCACCGCTCATGGGCCTCAGTGCTGAAATGTTCAAGTCTTCCTCCAGGACTGGAAGACAATTACCATGACTACAGCCTCATCCTCGGCCTTTACCTGCTGCTGTGCTGCCCTCTTCTGGACTCTTAACAAACAGTTTCTTTAATCAACTGATGAGTCTTCTATATTTAGGTTAAACTTCAAAGTCTGTAGGTAACAGATAGAAAAAAGAAAGGAAAAAATTCAGAAATGTTGGTTAAAAATGTTTCTTTGTGTGTTTTAAGACGTTCTTGAGGTGATTTTTTGTGAAGGAGGACATAGATTTAAAAAACTGTTAATTGGAACTTTCTAAGTATTAATTCAAATTGTCGTGAATCAGGAGCAGATGAAAAAGATTGTATTTGTGACATAGATAGTATGCCGGGCGGGGCCACAAGCTCCTTGCTCCGCCCCTTTCTGATGCCTCTACTTCCAGACAAATAAATCCATGAACGTCTTTGTTTTCCTCGTCCGAGCTGGAATCTGGAGTTTTTTTCTTTTAATTTTGCATTGGGAATGTAAAATTTGATGTGTGATGGTTCGTAACCTGGTGGCAGAGTGCATGGAAACAAAGAGCTCTCAGCAACAGAATTACAACCCAGATGTGAACTTCTAATGAACTCCTGCTGCTCTGCAGAAACTATGTCCTAAAATAGGACTCCGTTTTTGAATGTTGTCTAAAGACAGCATCATCATAATGAAAAGACCACTGGCAACACTTTGATGATGGGAAGTGGTCTTAAAGGGAGTGATGGTGTGAACAGTATTACCTCTTGCCAAACCAAACGGCGTCGGCACCTTGATGAAACAGCACGCCGTTATTCTTAGAGCCTGATCTGACAGCAGGTCAAAGCTTTATCTGTGAGCACAGGTTTCCAGGGTGAGAATGGGTTTCGTGCCTTCATGCTGCTCCCCAGCATCCCTCTGAATCCTGTGTTCTCACTCTCCGTCTTCATTTCTCTCTCCTGCAGTCGCGTGTGATCAGCGTCTGTCAGATCAAGCAGTATCTCAATAATCTCTGCTCTGAAGCAGAGGCAAACAGCTTCAAGTCACCTCCCATAAATCATTTCACATCCGTCTGTGTGTGTGCGTGTGCGCGCGCAACGGTCCTCCAACACTCTGAACGTCTGCCTGAAGTGCTGCAGAGCTGAAGCTCCGCTGTGGTTTGAATTCTTGCAGTTAGCAAATCAGCAAATTGCTCCGTTTAGTAGAAACATTGAGGGTTTGCTGTGTTTCCCTGAACAGGCCTGCCAGCAGGGCAGACTGCATGGAAATGAGGCGCTGCTGCGCCCCTGCATGACACGCACAAGAGGAGATTGGCCTGTTATTCAGCAGTGGGGGAGAAGTATGGGTTGATTGACGACTGGATTTGTAAGTAAATGAATCACAATGTTTTCTAAATGCTTGAGAAAACTCTGTCCTTCCAGAAAACTGGAGGAAGTGTTAGCAGTAGTCCGGGAGGAGGGTGTGGGCCCCGGACGTCACTCCAAGGGAGTTGCAGGGAATGCGGACTTCCCCAAAGTTGACTCGTGGTGGAGTTGGGTCAGTCACGGAGGCGATGCACTCCTGGCGTCCGGACGCAGCGAATCACTGGGAACTTTCTCCGTTTCTGCCCCAGAGAAGCTCGCGTCGCTGCGCTGGTTCGGTGGAAGGATGAGCGGCTGCGGGACGCTTTTCACGCTCCTTCTCCTTCTCCTTCTCCACCTCCAGCTCGCTCACGCGCTGTCTTCCTCCTTTGGTTCCACTGCGGGCTCTGCGCACAGCGGCGCGCTCCACAGACACAGGAATAGGTACGTGCGTTGGGGGGGACGGCACCGAACCTTTTATAAGGAAGTTCTTTTGGGCCACATCAGCTCGGAAGCTTTTTTTGAGGCGCGGCTGCCAACAAAAATGTTCCAAAGTTCGCCCACAATGACCCCGGGTCTCTGGAGACCCTGGAGGCGCTTATCAGGCCAAATTTGTCCCCGAGTTTCTGAGTGCTGGTCGGGCTGATAAGGTTCAGAAATAGCTGGACTGTTTGTGATGAGAGTTCTCTAAAGAATGCGCAGAGACTGGAGACAGGAGGCGGCCTCTGCGCATGTGGAACTGATTAGGATACCTTTCTCCAGCTGCTTCCGGTGGCAGCGCAGTGTAGGTCTCAGTGTTTATCACACACCGTCGGTATTCATCCTGTTGATGTGTCCCCTCCTCCCCAGGAACTGGTGCGCCTATGTGGTGCAGAGGAACGTGAGCTGCGTCGTGCAGGGGAGCGCCGAGCGCCTGCAGGAGCCCGTGCTGGCCCCCTGCCCGCCCTACCAGCCCCACTGCCAGCAACAAGTGACGTGAGCATCCGTGCGGGGAGGGGGGGCTGATGAGATGCAGTTGATCCAAACAGTGTTGGGGGGGTACGCGCATCCTCAGTGGGTTAAAGTTGGCAGAACTGACAAGAGCAGCTCATACAGCTTTACAAGGAGCAGGTTTACAGGAGACCACGAAGCCCAGAAGGACCAGAACCCTCCTTCTACACACGTTCAGGGTGATGGAACAAAAAAAAAAAAAAAAAAAAAACAAGCAACACAACATGTGTGGGACCATCAGCCAATTTTTACAAAATAGACAGAAAATGTTTTTTCTCACTTATGCCAGGAATGCTTTGAAGTGATCAATGATTAAACCTACAGTTTCTCATTTCCTGATAAGAGCCACAGCATCAATCAATCCCTCCATCAATTGCTCCCTTTCACTGATTCTCCAACAGAGTTTTTGTGACACTTACTGTAAACATTAGAACATCATCTGCAAAAAGACATCTATGAGTTAAAGAATATGAAGCACTTCACAATATTTAAGATTTTTCAGGCAATTCAGTTCAGTTTTTATTTGTAATTTCATCAAATCTAGAAACTTTATCAAAGTCTTTTTAAAGCTTTTACAAACTCTTTTTATCTAATTGAAACCCAAATGTTGTTTATTACATGTAGATATATTTAATATAATATGTAGTGAAATGTCTTGTAAGAATGTTCAACAGAGAACAACGCTCAAGTATAACAGCAGTAAGTATAAAACTGTATAATAGTAAACGGACGAAGAAAACAAAGATGTTCATGGATCTGTTTGTCTGGAAGTGGATGGATCAGTAAGAGGTGGAGCCGGGAGCTTGTGGCCCCGCCCAGCGTACTTTCCATGTCACAAATGCGATCTTTTTTAAACAGCATTTTTTTTCATCTGCTCCTGATTCACAACGATTTGAATAAAGAAATACTCAGAAATGTCATTTTCTTATTATTTTACCTCAATGTCACAAGAACATGTTAAAAACACCAAAAACATATTTTCACACATTTAACATACTCAAAAGGAGAACAAGCATGAAAAGTACGTCACTTCCTTTTCATATTAGGAAGTAACATACTTTTTATGTTTCACCTCTATTCAACTCTTCACCCAACCGGAGCCGAGTAGATTAGCATCACCTACAAAAGACTAAGCAGGTTTAGAAGATGAATACATGGAAGAATAATTATTACATTTATTGGAGCCTTTTGACCATACAATCATAAAGAAAGTGACAATAAATCAAAGAATTTGCACCAGTACATTCTGTGCAATCATTCTAATTAAGATGCTCTTTCACCATCTGAAGACATTTGGCCTCATGATTACTGTTTTTTTTATAAATAGTATTGTGACACAAACAGATCAGCATTAGCTGAAGAAACGTTTTCCTCTAAGAAACTGCAAAGTTTTTGCTCAGAATGAGTGGAGGTGGCTCTGCAAACACACGTCTGTGAGGAAGCACAGATTCTTTTGGAAAATGAAATGTGAGAACTCAGATGTTTCAGTTTGCTTTTTCTTGTCTATTAACTACACCTGTCTCAGCCACATTTGGAGGAAAGATGTCTGTTGGAGCCATGAGCTTTCCAGATGTTGTGCGTGAGCTGACCTCTGCCTTTGGGGAAGTGACGTCATGCATTGTTTTACCAGAGAACTGTTTTCTTAGGCAGGAGAACTGGGAGAGATTGAGACAGAAGACAAGACTTTCCAAAGAAAACACAAACTGTTGCAGAGTTTGATTCTTTTTTTTTCAGGCTCGCTGGTCTGTAAAGAAGGAGATCTTTTGTGCATTCAAATCTAAAACCTCTGCAAACTCCTGTTGCAGATACGCAACCCGCTTTCGACCCACGTACAAGATTGGCTACAAGGCGATCACAGAGTTAGAGTGGAGGTGCTGTCCCGGCCACGCGGGTCCGGACTGCAAGAATGCCATGCCAACACAAGATCGCCGAGCTGCGCAGGGAGCGCAGTCCTACCTTCCAACAAACCCTGGATACTCAATCAGAAACACACAACGTAAGAATCTTCCAGCTTTGTCCGATTCCTGCACACAAACTCATCTGTTGGGATTTTTGTTTGAATGAACAGCAAATGTGCTGATTCCAGGGGCCGAGCGGAGGGAGACTGCCCACCATGAAGTGCAGCATGGGGCCGCAGAGAAGACGCGCTTCCTGGAGGGGGAGGTTCAGCGTCTGTCTCAGACAGTCCTGGATCTGCAGTCCACTTTGACAGGGTTAACCGCCAGCCTTCGCTCAGACCTGCAGGACGACACCAGGAAAATGCTGGTGAAGCTTTTGAACGACATGCGACCGCTGCAGAGCGCCAACGATGCAGGGGCAGAAGAGACCCCAGCTGTACTTGACGGGCATCAAACTGCAAGAGGGGGTAACACTGAAGAGAAGGTCCTGGAAAAAATAGTGGCTCGTTTGGATGACATGAATAATTCACTGAAAAGTAAGGAGGAAGCCTTAGAAGACCTACGAGGAATCACAACGAGTCACGAGGGGCAGATCCGCGTCCTGATGGATGCGTCTCAGTCCCAGACTGCAGCCATACCTGAGTTTGATGTCATCCAATCCTACGTTGATGGAAAACTTGAGAAGCTGAAGATGGAGCTGAGCCAGACTATGAAGGAGGAGCTGGCCAAACTGCAGGGCTCATGCAGCGACGAGATCCAAACCGTGCAGAAGACCTGCAACGAAGGCCGGGACCAAGTCTCTGCCAGGCTGACCAAGCTGGTGGAAACTACCGAGGCCGATCTGAGAAAGGACATCAGAGCGCTGCGTCTGAACATGGCTGCTGCAGACGGACCTGTCCAAACGCAGAGGCACACCGAGCCGCCCGAACAGGAGGGGGAGGACCGCGGTGACCACAAAGACCTGTGGCGTGAGATTGACCGCATCGCAGAAGCGCACCAAATCCTGAACGTTCGCGTCGACAATGAACTGGGTCACCTGTCGGGGCTGCAGGAGGGTCATGATTTCGGCCTCCTGGTGGAGGAGCTGGAGGCGCGCATAAACATCACCGAACAAAACGCAGAGACTCACTGCTTTTACATAGAAGAGAAGTTAACCCAAACTATTTCAGATGAAGTTTCAGTTCTGCGACAGCTTCTGGATCAAAGGCTGAAGAACTTGGAGGACCGATTCGCCACCACAGTGGCGAATGTGGACAAGAACTCCTATCCAGCCACGTTGAAGGACTCCATTACTGCCCTGGACACACAAGTCGACAAAAACAAGTTCCGGATTGATGGTCTGGAAGAAAAGGTTAATGCTGTTGGGGATTTATGTTCTGCTGGATGTTCAGGAGTTACTGTGACGGAGAGAGGGTCCGTGTTCTCACCTGAAGCTGAAGGCAGTGTTTTGAAGGACCTGAAACGGCACAGAAATGACTTAGATGTTCTGAACACAAACGTACGTTCCAACACAGACAAGCTCAAGCAGCTGGAGGAGGTTTTTGGAAGAGGGGTGGCAGGAACGGAGAGGCACATGAAGATGATGGAGGATTTCCAGAAGGGGCAGATAAACCTCCAGAATAATGTGCTCAGCCTGGCCAGCACTGTGAAGAGATTAGGCGACGCGCAGGCAAACTACAACATGGACATGCACAGGATGAACTCAACATGCTGCCACGGAGGACGGACACAAACCATCTGGGCTCCAGCTGACACCACCAACCCTCAGGTGACCGAGCTGAGGAAGAAACTGGACACTTTGAGGGCGGAGATGTCATCCGAGCTGATGCACAGCAGACTGAACGCACAAGGTTTGTCGACGCTGGACCAACGAGTATCCAAGCTTGAAAAGATGTGCGGGAAGCTGGATGGGGTGGCCGATAACGTCAGGAATCTGAAAGATGGGCTGGGGAGGCATGTGGTGGACCTCCAGCACCGCATCTACAGGATGAACGCCACCTACGGGAGTTACGGCGCCAACATCGCCTCTCTGCAGAAGTCTTTGCACAAGCTCCAGGCGCAGCTGTCCAACCTGCCCATGGATGTCCTGAGGGATGTGGCTGCCAAAGAGCCAGGTGGGTGGATGGTTTGACCAGACGGTTTCAGTTGATTTGTGACCTTCTAGGATTTCAAAGTCAAACTCATAAACTGTATCAGAGAACTGGACTGACGTCATCCAGAGACAGTGGTTTACTTCTGACTCCAACCAAATAGTCATTCAGTCGCCTTTTTTTTTTGCAATACAGACGTCGCCATGTTAGAGCCAGACGATCTCAGTAAGCGCTGATTGGTTGGAGTTTCTGGCTTCTTGGAAGTCCACACCCTTATCTAATTAAATTGGTACATGTTTTGAACATTAGAAGTGGTCACCAGCAGGCTCCACCTACTTTTCTTGCGGTATCTGATTGGTGAGTTTATAACTTGGTTAAAAGTAAAAATATAATGAAAAAAATGAAGATTATCAAGAAGGTGTTAAAAAAAGCATCAGAGCAGGAATGGTCATTCTGACCAACAGAATGACTGAGTAACAGCTGCTTATTTCTCTATAGAAGTCTGTGGGATTTTGGCTTCTTCTTTGGAATGCCAGGAGGGGTCACTCAGTCCAGTTCTCATATACAGTCAATGGGTCAAACAACAGTAAAAACATTTCCTGATGCTCGTTTATATACAGTTTCCAGAGATAGAGATCCTTTTTTCCCAACAGATTGTAGACACAACAATCTTTTGTACTGAACATTAAGTGCGCTGCTGTGTTTTGAAGAAATCTCACCCGAGGAGCTGTTGCCATAGTGACAGCTCTTAGGGTGAAGCCTCCTCTAAGAAATAGAAGCTGTGATTCGTATCCAACCTCCTGGCGGGATGAAGACTAACGGTGATGGTGTGACCGACGTGAACTCTATAAAAAATGAGCTTGAAAGAAAAGCTCAAACTTCTGCTGCGATAACCTTTGTGACACACATCTCCATGATGTCAAAGGTCAGATTGTGGCAGAAACTGAGCTTCATTACTGGATTTATTGTTGACGTTCAGAAACAGAAAGGTTTGATGGAGTCTCACATTTGCCGAGTTAAACTGTGAAAATGAAAATCTTAACTCGTCAGCTTCCACCAAACAGGTTCATGAAATGTGATTAGGATCTGTGTAAACAAAAACTTTTCTGAGAGATAATCCTTCTTGTAATGCCTTCCATTTCCTCGCTTTAAATGGAGGAAAGGATTAGATCCCGTGAATGGCTATGGGGTATTTCCCATCGTGGGAGGACACGAGCAGCTTCTCCCCGTGCTGGCCTTGACTGTGTCATTCAATACGCATGGAGGCCCTCGCTGTGAGTTACGCCGCCCTGAGATTTCTCCAGAACCACTATAAACGAAGATTGGGTCAATAAGATCTGACATTTTTACACAATCCCTCCATCTTTAGAGGATTTGTATGCCGTTGTTTCCAAAAGGGAAATGTCAGAGGAGTGGTCTATTGCCCCTCTTGTTATGAAGTTGCGAGGTCTTCTTTGTTTCACCGTGACAACGCTTTTTTTATGTCACGACAGAGCTGCCAAAGTACACACAAACACACACAGACGTACACCTCCCTCCCCGCTCTCCTCTCAGAGATTCTTGGGGGCTGACCTCACCCTGATATGAGAAGTCTGGTTCTCATTAGGAGCCCTGACGCTGGAGCAGTCTCAGCAGAGAAACGGGGCTCCACACCCCGGACCAGATGCTTCTTACCCCGAGCTGTGATGTCACGAGAGGGCCCCGTTGCTGGTCCTCCCTTTCTTACACCATCGTTCAAAACACAACTGTACTGAGCGGCAAAATGCCTAATGCCTTAATGGCTGTGATTCCTAAAGGAAACATGGGAAGATTTGATCCAAAAATGAGTTTCGGTTTTAGAATTTACTTCATTTTATGACTTTGTTCTATGCCACAGGAGTCCTGGACTGAAGGACCAGATTGTTTTCACAATTCATCTTTTTTACAGCGCCTTTGAGCAAAAATTTCACCAAAATGTACCCACACCTAGTTCCCAGTGAAAATGAGTTTTTGACAGTGTTCATGCTGTTTCTCACACATTTTTTAACCAGAATATTGTGAACATTTAATCCATGAATCGTTGACTCAAGCTGCACAAAAAATATGATATACAATACGAACATGTTAGAAATGTGGGCGGGGTGTAACAAAAAATCTCAGTTGCCAAGGAAATCCATAAATTTACTTTTGCAGATTCTTCTAAAAATTACACAGACCTCTTTGTAAACCCTATGGGAGAGAAAAAACAAAATGGTTGCTATGGAGATAAAACCAACAGAAAAGCTGCCATTTGGATAAAAGTTTTTTAATGAATTTTTCTCATGCCGCTTTGAGCAGGGTGGCAGAGACAGAAGGGGAGAGTGAGGGGCGTGTCGCAGCCACTCAACCAGTGAGGGCGGGTAAAAAAACAGGTCACTGGGGTGGTGACGGTGAGGGCGGGTAGCGGATAGCACATCATCTATGGCGGCTTTAATAATAAATTTGATGTTTTCATGTGACTGGAACTTTCTGGCTTTTTACTTATTTTTCAAAGATTGCAGTGAATCTAAGTGACTTCCACAGCAGAGGCTGCCTTTATTTAAAGGGCCTATATCAGGCAAAATCAACTTTTGAGCTTTTAAGTGTATTATAATGTTCATTTCTCACTATAAACAACCCCAAAGTGGTAATTTGATCCGCTCACGCATCTCTGAGTATTACGCTATAAAACCTGCGCTCTGAGGACCAGCCCCTCCCAATCCAGGAAAATGAGCCGGTTCTCACGAGCTGACGTAGACGAGAGAACAGCCCCCTCTAGGAAGTCTGCGCTTCTGTGTTGTGTTTCTTTCTGTGTTGTGGTGTTTGTTGTCGTTCTCTATTGGCCGGGCTCCTTTAAGACACCCCCCCCCCCCCCGCCCCCCCGTGTTGAGTGGCGCAGACGCCGGCTGTCTGTGATGTTTGTGTTGTGTAGCGATGGCTAAGAAACGCTCGTTCAATTTAGCTTTTAAACTTTGTGTGGTGGCATACAGCAAAGAACATCTGGTGAGGAATCTGCACCATATTTTGGGGTGGATCCTAAACGTATCTGAGAAGAAGGGGCGAGCAGATGGGTGATATTGATAGACGGCTGCAGAAAAAGCTAACGATTTCCTGGTGGAAGTGCAAAGGAAGTGAGCGAACAAAGGAACAGGAAGTGAACTGGTTTGAATATGGATTATTGAGCAAAGACGGAAAGGTCTCCAGGAAAATGATTGACATGAAAGCAAAGAGGATTTTTGATACGGAGATTGATGATGCTTCAAAGGGAAACAAAACATTTTCAGCCTAAGAACAGAATACAATCCTTTCATTCAATCCTGAACTGTTCATCTGCTGCTACTGTCTGCATTTTGTGACGGAATTTCACCGCAAAAAGAAACCTGTTAACCATCACCATAGAATGACTGAGTAATAACTGTCTATTTCTCAATAAAAGTTCTTGGGGTTTTGGAGCCAACAGGCACTTCCTGTTTGAAACACGAGGAGGGGGGTCGCCCTGTCCAGTAAATCTACAGTCTACGATATGGATATACAATAATTTACTCTGGAAGGTTTAGGAAAGCGTGACATAGGGCCTTTAAATATTTTACATTGATTTTCACCTTTTGGCATATCCCTTCAGGGGTTGCTACGTTTTGCATGGCAGTTTTATTTTATCCGGGCTGGGGACTGGGGATTTTATGATTTGTTCCATCTACTTTCAGTGGTTCCTTTGACTATAGTCTTCAAACCTAGAGATAATTTCAGTGATACCATCACATTTTGCTTTTGGTTTTCTTTTTCATCTTACGTAAAGACACTTTGCTTTTAACGTCTTAGTTACAACAGCATATTAATGTTTTATTATGTAACTTGGCTCCAACCATTAGCAGCTGTGATATCTGGAGGCTAATTAACATCACATTTGCGTCCACTTGTGGTGAGTTTCAGCTTAGATGTTTCTAAACATAATTCTCTACAATATGCAAGTGTTCATGAAATGTCATTTCTACAGAAATACAGGTTTCTGCTGTTTTCAGATCATGGTTATTTAAAGGATGGAGCTGGGCAAATAAAGACAACATTTTTTAAAGGAAAATGTGTTGTTTGAAATACAGATCTTTACAGTACAAACTGCTTTGTTTATTTACTGCATTTTGCCTTTTTTATTTTTAAAGAATAACGATGAAAACTGTGTTGAATTTTTTTGTTTTGTAAACAGTCAGTTTAGTGACATTTTGACCTCACTCTTTATTGCAAAAACTTCAGTCATTTGTGTTTATTCTGGTTTTGGTTGAATCCATTTGGGGTTTTGACATTTTTAACCACAGTCGCTGCTGCCTACCAGAATTTCAGAATCCCACCAAAGTGCTTTCACATTTGGACTTAAACCAGAGAGTTTGGGTCAGTTGTCTGAATTATCAACTACGGAATTATAAAGGAAAGTGTGATTTCAGGCTCTTTCCAGGCAGGTTTCTCAGCCAAGTTCATTCATCTAATTTCCCTCCAGAGAAGGAAGTTGGTTTGTGGCTCAGCTTCAACTCTGCCTGAGAAGGAAAAACGTGTGTAAACAGATAAAATGCGAGTCTCCTATAGCTTGGTGGGTGTGGTTGGTAGTTGTCTGAGTTCATCCTCTGCTCACGGTCACATGGAGACCCCAAGGAGGCTGAGAACAGACGAGGTGTTGTAACACCAAACTGAAAGGCAAAACGGGAATGGCGTTGCCTCAGCGCAACATGACGACTGGATAGAACTGTGAGAGCGAAGTTGCAAAATGTTGGCGGCGGCCCAGGAGCAGCTGCAGCCGAGGAGCTCTGCCCAGAACAACTGTAGTGTGGAGCTCTGGCTGTTTCCTCTCTGATGGGACGTGCTGTAAAGCATCTGTTTTCATTTGTTTCCTCACAGACAGAAACATCTCTGACGAGAGGTCTGGCTGCTGTCTCTGACAGTGATTCAGCATCAATGTTTGAAACTCCTCCAGGAGCTTTTGTTTGGGAGAAACAGGAAAGCAAGAAGAGCTTCTGCTGTTGTAGAGCGGGCTCTCCACCACAAGTTACTTCATTTGTAAAGACAAAGACCAATCAGAAGGATTTACATTATCCAGTTACATAAAACATTTAAAGAAATATTAAAGAAGTGATCGTTAAGATTAAATTGTAAAGATATGAATTGATTTTTGTGCCAGCGAGCAAAAGTCACAGTTTTCAGATCAGTTGCAAGAAAATGTTTTAGGCTTTAAGGATAAAACCTCATAATCTGCTAATGAAAACATTCAATATTTGCTTTCCAAAACTTTGGTTTTTGCTTTCAAAAAATATTTTTGCGTTTGCAACACAAATGTCTTCAGATTCGTTGTCTCCCATCTCGCTTTCACCCTATCAGGTTTCAGTTTAGCGTCATAAATGTGCCACACCAATATTTTCATTACAAATGATAAGTTTTATTTTAAAAATTTTACATTTTTCTTACAACTAAGGAAATTTCAAAATGGCAGTGTTTCTGTTGGTTTTATCTCCATAACATCTGGGGGTGACAAACAGGTCTATAAAATTTTTGAAAGACTCTGCAAAAGTAAACTTTTGGATTTTCTTGGCAACGTTGGTTTTTGGCTGACCACGCCCACATTTCTAATATGTTCATATTGTGTCACATCAGTTCATGCAGCTTTAGCCAGGGATTCCTGTATCACGTTACCACAATATTCTGGTAAAAAAAAATGTGAGAGAAAAAGCGGAACGGCACTTTACCAAGCTGCACGGGCTTTTAAAATGTAAAAACTTTGACTCAGAGGTGTTTTCCACGAGGAGCTTTTCAGTAATGTTCAGGGCCATGGATCCAAGGAGGCCATGGATCCAAATTCAGAGGAGGAGTTTAAATTTGTAAAACCTCTTCACAGACTCAAAGGTCAACGAAACTTTGGTTGTGGTTGTAGACTTAACCTGGTTGTGTGTGTGTAAAATTTTGTGAAGATCGCTAGAACAAAAGTTCTCAGATCAAAGTTGCCAAATTTGAGACTTTGCCACAAAATGGCTGACAAGTCATAGGTCACGTGACCATCCCACAAATAATTTCCAAACTTCCTTTGGATTTCCCCGACGTGCATTTTGGTTTTGTCAGTGGATTTTTAAATTGTTTTTGAGCTCCTGAAGAGATTTTAGCCCCATTCATGTTTTTACGTTTTCTCCCGCAGTGAAGTCACCATTCTTTTCTTTTTCACCAGGAACATGGCGTGTGCAAATTGAGTTGAGTTTTGAGCTTTTACCACAAAGCGACCAATCAGCTTGAATATTCTGGTTTCATTTTGACCCTTAGCGCCCGTCCAGCTGGTGCCCGGGTCATCTCCTTTGCTTGATCTCCGAGCTCCTCTCCTCTCACTCCGTCGTTCCTCTCTCTTTTCACCTCGAATTTGTCCTTCCAGGAATTAAAATAGAGCTTCTCTTTCTTGTTGCTTAAAGTGCAAACCGGCACAGGAGGTCGTCAGAAAATGAGAAAAGCTGCGTTTCTTTATTTTACTGCGGGGATAAAATGAAGGCTTTGATTTCATGGATCAATGCTTTGCAGCTGGTCGTTGTGGGTATTTATTGGAGAGACTGGCGCGAAGATCGTGTGTCTACAGTGATGAGGAACTACAAGAGAGGCGGGACACATGAAAGGCTTTTTGAAGTCTGACAAACACACACGCGCGCACACACACAGTCGGTTTGATGATTTAAAAACGTCTCATTTTGTTCATCAAACTTCCACCTTTGTTGAGTTGAAATCTCTCATTTTGTGAAAACTGTTTTCACAGCCAAACAAATTAGTTATTTTTTTTATGAAAATACTGAATCGATGTCAAAACTGTTGGCAGTCGTGCACGACCCTAAACATGTCTTTGGGGAGTAAAATGGATAAAATGACGGCGCGTGCAGCGCGTTGAAGGGATTGATGGATGACTGTGTGAAACCGCCACACCGCCCTCCCCTGACATCACTTCCACACCCGCGAGCTGCCACCCTGCTCCTGGGGGAGCGTCTCCCTGTCACACGCCGTGAGAAACATCTGGTTCTGGCCCCCGCAGAGACAAGCAGACCCGGGCCGGGGGGTGTGCGGCGCAGCGGCGGGCTTCCTAAAGGAGGCTCAGGGAGGAAATGAAGAAACGACTTCTGACGATCTCTGAGCTCTGTGCCATGATTGCTGAGTTTCAGTCGCTTTGCTTTTCCACATGCGGCTCCTGCGGTAAAAATGTGTTTCAGATGATGCAACGTAACGGCCGCACTAATTCAACACTCTCAGACTGAACTCTAAACACATTAGAATGATATTGACTTTCTGATGCGCTCCAATATTTCTTGCAGCCATGACACGCTATTATTTACAGCCAATAAAAAGGATTTGTGATAAGTAAGATAATTAACTCTGACTGGGGGGGTTGTGGTTGAGGTCAGCCCTGGACGGCGTCTTAATTTAGCCGCCTCTCCAAAGCAAAAGAGAGAAAAGCTGTCAAGCTTGATGGAAGATCCTTAAACGCTTCTGCTCTCTGTGGAGTTTTCTGTTCATCTACAGAGCAGAAGCCTTATTGACGCCAGCGCAGTGGTTGGCGCTCATGTCTCACAGCAAGAAGGCCCTGGTTCGAATCCCAGCTGGGACCTTTCTCTGTGCATGTTCTCCACCTGCGTGTGTGGGATTTCTCCATTGACTGTTTCTGAGGATTGGACTGAGCAAGTGTGATGTCATCCATTGAAAATGGTTTACTTCTGACTTCAACCAAATGAACGTTGGACATGGGGTCCAGCAGGCTCCGCCTACTTTTAATTGAGGCATTTGATTATTCAGTTTAAAATATTCATCAAGATGTTAAAAATGTACCAGAGCCAGAATGGTTATTATGACCAATGGAATGACTGAGGAATAGATGTTTTTTTCTCTATTGAAGTCTATGGGATTTTGGCGTGTTGGATCCAGCAGGTATATCCTGTTTGAAACGCCAGGGGGGAGGAGTTACTCTGGCTCTCATATAGAGTCAGTGGGTTTTTCCCACAGTCTTGAAACATGTTTCTTAGGCTTATTGGTGTACCCTCCCTTCACCCAACAGTATCTGGGTTGCTGGTCCCACAAGGGATTCAGATGGTTCTGAAGACGGATGGACAATGGATGGACAATGGATGGATGGACGATGGATGGATGGATAGATGGATGTACGATGGATGAATGGATGGACAGATGGATGGATGGATAGATGGATAGATGGATGTACGATGGATGAATGGATGGACGATGGATGG
>BSAI01000012.1:46607161-46737825 GCA_036245035.1 Adrianichthys oophorus | reverse complement strand
GATGTACGATGGATGAATGGATGGACGATGGATGGATGGACAATGGACGGATGGATAGATGGATGGACGATGGACGGATGGATGGATAGATGGACAGATGGACGGATGGTCCACTTGTCTACGTTTCATTGTAACTGGTTCATCAACTTGAGCATTTCTCTTAAAAATGACAGTAATCAGTTGCGGATCCTGCTTCGGCTCCATCACTTCGTCTGAAAACATGAACAAACAAAGGCGCTTTTGTTCGTGGTCATAAGAGGCTGCAGTCTGCGGGCGGGTGGTTTGTCAGACTGAACCACGAGGAAGCTGTTGACAGGAACAGTCTGACCTCGTTTATCTGCTCAGTGCTTTCAGTAAATGTAGACAAAGAAGAACACTTTGGTTTTTGTAAAACAGGCTTTTTGCATTTGGATCCAAAGATCCAAAGATCCTGGATGAGGGATTTTGGATGAGGATCCGAGGTCCTCCGGTCTTTTTCTTTCAGGGATGTTTGGTTTGATCAGAACAGTTCTGTTCATGAGCTCCATGTGATGTTCCTCAAAGTCTTCTCCATCAGTACTGCAGGATTTGAGGTGTTGAGGTCATTCGTCAGCAGGAGGGCCTTATATAGAAGGTTGAGGAGAGTTGCTTTAATGACAAACACCTAAAAAATTAACACTTGGTAGTCCAGGGCCTTTATGAGCTGTAGAAGTTGCTCTTATAATTTATATTTAAAACCGTTTTTATGAGAATACTCGATATGCATGTGTTTACTCCAACCTCAGCCTCTTCTTTTAAACCAGTATGTTTCATTATATCACACAATAGTTCCACAATAAACCTGAAAATGTCTAAAAAACTCTGTCAGGAATAATAAATGTTGTTGTTTCTTGACATACAAATATACATACATGATATGAAGAGACTAAATTAAAATGTAAAAATCCACAAACAAAGCAAAGACAGTTAAAACTATATGAAAAATGTCTAAAAAAAGACACACAAAGCTCCACTAAACTGTTTAAGAAGTTTCAAGGATTTATTTCAACAGTTATCACAAATGTTTATCATAACTGTTGTTTCAACCAAAAAATTCAAAGCTAACAATGTTTTGAAACCTTCACATTGAGATGAAAACTCTTTTAACAGGGTGGGGGTCTGTGTAGTTCTCACATCATTCTAAACAGTCGAGGTGATGGTCAAGCTCACCGGTGACTACTCAGGGTTAAAACGGTGAAGTGTGTGAAGGCAAACATATTTTTCCAACCATCCAGTTTAAAATCTTCTACAGGGTTTTCACTGCAGCTGGATGGCAGTTCTGGACGGCTGAGTTCTGGAGGTTCTCACTGCAGAGTTTCTGCAGATTTCAAGCCTGCAAAAAAAATAATTGTGTTTTCTGTTTTCACTTCATCTTTAGGTTTTCTGCATCAAAACAAGTTTTTGTCACATTTTTCCTTTAAAGAGGCTGAATCCTCATTTTAGAGCAACACTTCTACATGAAAAAAAATGTTCAGGACAGACAAGACAAGACATTAAATGAATCAAATTAGACAAAGAGTTCAACAGTCTGAAGAATGAGTGACTAAATATAGACGTAAGGAAGAGCTAAAGCAGGATCAGGAGAGTCTATTTCATTAAAGTCCCATTTCATGATCTATTTTCAAAGCGTTCCCAGTGGTCTCCAAATATGATGATGCTGGTTTTAGCCAAAATCTGTGTTGTTTTCTAGGACAGAGTTTCTGCAGAGCGGCAGGAGTTCACTAGAAATTCACCTGAGTTGTGGGGGGCGGGGCCACTGGCCCAACCCCCCCCCCCCCCCCCCCCCCTTCTCCTTCCTATTTCTGAGAGCTCTCCGTTAATATGTTCTCCTGCTAGCTTAGAGCCCTGCAGAACCCAAGAACATTTTTCTTCTAGGATTTTAAATTTAATTTGACTTTTTTTGTTTGTTCATGTGTTCATTAAACAGCAAACAGCCAAAGAATAAAAGGAAATAAAAAAACTTTAAAAAATCAGAGTCCAAATTTGACCTTGTGGGTTCACCAGGGTTCAACAGTACACAAAAATCAAAGGAAAAAAAGAACAGATTCTGACACATCAGCCTTCATTCAGTCAGTAGATTCCTCAAATAAAAAACTGTCAGACTAAAGTGGAAAATCATTGTGAAGCACTTAGTAGGAGGCAGCATACCTGTGTGTCAGCTGTTGGTGTTGATGGATGATCTGAGGTCATCTCTGCCCTTGAAGACCTGCTTCTTTTCATAACTCAGATTAGGTTTCATCATCAGCGAGCATGTGGTCAGATTCTCCTCCACAGAGTCTCCTCTGCGGCCTGAAACTCAGAAGTAGAAGTTTTTCTTCTCCTTGCAGACTTCCTTTCTCTGTGTTTGCGTCTAACCTTATTAAAAGCCTGATATTTAGGATGACGTTTTCTGGAAACAATCTAATTGTGTTATTTAAATTCGGAAATCCATTTGACACCCGACTGTTGGGCAGAACCTGGCCGTTTGTCCTGAGGACGTTCTTGCAGGCGGACCTGAGCGGCACAGGTGATGTGTGTGCCCACAGGGCCTCCGCCAGGCTGCCATCGTGCTGCCTAAAACTCATTTCTTTGACCATCCCAATTTGCTTTCATGCAGAGCATTAATGCTGCAGGGAGGTCAGCATAGATTTGGGCCGTCGTTTTAATGCTGGTGTTTAAATAAAGATTAGTTGTTTGCATCGTCTGAGGCTTGCGGCTGTGTTTTTGGAAGGACTCTTTTGATGCATTTAAGCAGTTTGTTGACATTTCTTTAAAGTTTGTTTGTTTTTCCACAGGAATGAACTTGAGACCGGACAGGCCAGTTGCTTCTATCCCAGATCCAACCAAAGCCAGAATCCAGCAAATCCACATCCCCATAATCCTCCCGCCTCAGCCATCCAATCGGGGCCAACCTGCCCGGCCCAGCATGAATGTCATAAAGATCAGCCCTCCGAGCGACCCGTCCAAAGCCCGGCAGCCAGCTCTGTCAGTGAGGCCTGTGGAGGAGATGGGGGAGGCGGGACCACCGGGGTACATCAGCAGGGTGACGGTACGCCGAGGATCCGAGGACTCGTCCAGAAAATCTGTCAAAGGCTTTGCTGGAGCTCCAGGTAGGTCCTGGATGGTTCACTTAGGGATGTTTGGGTGTTCATGGAGGAGCAGTGCTTCCTCTCAATCACACAGTATGATCAACGGGGTCCCAGAAGCTTTGAGGATTTAAATCATCTGATAAAAATGTTTCTGTGGTGCAGAACTTCCACCTCAAGACTTTGAGTGCTTTGGACGTCTTTTGTCAGAGTTTTAGTTTTTTAAAGTCTGCAGATTTGGGTTTTGGGAGTTTTGATTTCTTCACCAGAAAGTTCTTGAGCCCAGGAGCCAGCTTAAAGGAGCGGGAGGCAGCACGGGAGCTGCATCCTGCCCTTCCAGGATCTGCAGGGATAACTAAAATAAGGAAAATCTCATTGTTAAATGCAGCTCAGAAATAAATTCAAGTTCATTTTATTACTCAGAAACGACTGAAGGAAAAGTTCAGATAATTGGCTTAATTTTCATGGCAGAAAACAGAACTTTTCATTGAAAACCATGAATGGTGGTTTTGATTTCCTTTTTTTGGTCTAAAATCCACTAAATCTCCCTTCATCCATGGCTGCTGGTTGCTAACGTGTCTGTTACTTCAGTTGTTATGACACGGAGAAAAGGAAGAACTATTTCTGTGCTCAGAAAACTCACTTAAGTCTAAGAAACAAAAAAAAAAAAGAAACAATGTTTTAGACGTCAGTTTTGATCATTGAATTGAAGTGGAGCATCTTATTACTCGGAGGACAGAAACACTTTTAATCATTGATGCTGCATCATAAAATTAAGCCCCTCCCCTTCTGTCAGCTGATAGGTTAGAAAGTCAAACAGTTTGAAAGACTTGAAACATTTAGCTTCAGATGGCGATAAAAGGTGTTTTTCATCCGTCTCTTCCAGGATATCTTCCTCCTCCTCCTCCTCTGCAGCTGGCGTCGTACAAACCCGATGGCAGAGGTACTCAGCTCTTTCCCTTCATCCACAGTTTTTCTTTCATATCAGGCTCTTGCAAAAACGAACCTGGAAAACCTGGTGAATAATGAGCATCCTGGGAGTGTGAGGGAGGGAGTGAGATCTGGCTGTTTGGTTGGAAGGAAGGGTGGGCGGATTGTGAAAGAGGTTTAGGATTGTGAAAAGAACTCTGAAAACGAAAACTTTTTACTGCGGCTGATGTGGAAACATTTCAAGGTAAAAGTGGAAGGATCCACTTTACTTTGCATTCTCTGAGCTCACAGAGGACTGAAACATAGAAGCTCCCAGATATCTGTGATTATAAAGATGTGTTGCTCACAGCTCTGATGCACAAATAACAATAAAGAGGATTTTTTTTTGTCTGCAGTTCTTGGGGCAGTAAAGGTCCCCTGGAGGCCGGTGAATCAAGCTCCACCCGTCTCTCCCGGTTAGACTGTTCCAGCTTCTGCTTTGGTTCAGCTGACGTCTGCAGTTTGTTATCATTTGTGTTTCTTTTTCTTCAGTTTCAGTGGACGACAGCGCCTTCCCTGACCCCTTCTCCTTCTCTGTTGGTCTCACTCAGCAGCCCCCCTTCACGGGGGATTTTGGTTTCATCCGCTTCAACAGGGTGCTGGTTAATGATGGCGGACACTACGACCCCCGCACAGGTACACACACCGGAAAAACAAAGATGTTTCAGAAGTAAAGGAGAAGTATCTGACTGATGAGACGATTGAGGTTCAAAATGAAAACTTTTAAAACAAATTTCTATGTGACCAAATATGATGCATTGTGGTATTGTAGGCATGTCGGGGTCCGATTCCTATCTGAAATATAAATTCACAAAAACAAATCCATCACGTTTTCTCAGCTCTTTTTCTCTGGGTCAAAGGAGACTAGTAGAAAAAAATGGAAAAAAATAAAATAAATATATTTCCTGGATTCAGCTTTTTTTTTAAAGATAAACGCAGCTACTCCAAATATGTGCTCAATCTATAGATCAACCACAAAGAGAACACTCATAGATGCTTCACACAGAACTCGAGAGAAAAACTCCCTGTTGTTCGTCCAAAGTTTAAAGATAAAGCATCTTTTCTTTTGATTTACGTTTGCTGTAAAAGTTTGTACACGTTATCCCCAGCAGCTGCTAAGTCTCTCTGTGGTACAATATAAAAAATAAAAAGCATCTTTGATGCTTGTCAGCTTTAGGGGTAAAACCAGGGGTGTCCACATCCAAACCCTGAGGGCTGCTGGCCTCCTTTTCAAAGCCCTCCGGCGCTGCAGCTCCTCCTGGTGAAGCTCATCTGATCCTGCTGTAGGCGAGACAGGGATTGTTGGGTTTGGACACCTCTGACGTAAACCAGCAGTCCAGCTTCATTGTGGCCACAAAGAACTGTGGGATTGGATGATAACCTGGTTCCTTTGTTAAAGGAGGTAACAAAGGAAGTGCTGCATCTTTTTCTTTTTGCTGAACTGTTTTCAGAAGGGATGCTCTGAAATGAGGCATTTTCAAAAAGGGGGGAATCTGACGAGTCTCATGACAAAAACCTAAATGCTTCTTAAGATAAACTCCACCTTAATCCATAAGAGACAAAACCCTGTGCTCCTGGTTAGGGTTCATGGATTTTAGATTAACTGGTGATAGTTAAGACTGTACAGATAAAGGAGAACTTCACCATGATGAGCTTCAGTCACATGCACCCGTACGAGAGCGGTGGGTTTTGGAGTTGTCCGGGTCCATGGAGGGTCATAGGTTATTGCAGGTTATTCTTAAGGGGAGTACAGGTGTGTCTTTCGTTCTGTTGAGACTCGTCATTCTCCAGAGACGTACCATTGTCGTGTGTGGTATGTGTATTGTGAAGTATTCGTAAGGATAATGGAAATTACACGCAGTTATGACATGGCAGCGATGCTGTCGTTTGCTTCTTTGGCAACCACAGGCTGGGGGGGGGGGGTGGGGTTGAAAAAAGAAAAATCCGTACAGCGCGCCTCCGTCTCACCTCCTTCACCCTTAGTGTTGTAGACGTCGTCCGCAGCATGCCCGTAGAAAAGATGTGCATGAATATTTTCTCTCCACGAGTTCACCGAGCGATTTACCGCATTGATATTTGGTGCAGGTCACCTGTGTGCCCCGCACAGATTTGACAATTTTTTGACCTGCAGACAGCCCGTATTCACCTGTAAGGACAGTTGGGATTAACACTGTACCTGCATTAAGGAGCGCTTCTGCGCATTCATTCACATTTGGTTTGGCAGAGTTCAACACAAGATGCCCGTCCTGACACAACCCTGTATTTTATTTAAGGCAGGCTCGGGACCGGCACTGGGAGACCCTGATTTTGGGCCCCTTGTGGTTACACAGCGGAGCAGCTTGAGGTGGTTTCAGTTAAATGCATGAATCTGCGGTCATGCAGGGACAGACCTGCTCATGAAGGCTTCAGTCCTGCTCAGGTGGATAAAGGAGATCAGGTGAAGGAAAGCACAAACCAGGATTTCTAATCCGTTCTGCAGCTTCCCGTCTGTTTCATATCTGAGACTCTGGAAAGCGGTTTTCTCTTTTTCTAAAAGATTCTGGAATCAGACTGAAGGACAGAGCAAAGATTTGGTGGATTTAGGAGTTACTTGCAGCAACAGCAAACCAGTCTTCAGTTTGAGCAGAAAAGTCATAAATCTGTCATATGAGGCGTGGGGGGGGGTTGAGTCTGACCTGATCATCTGTAAGGACCCTCCCTCTTTTCATCCACAGGGATCTTCTCGGTTCCACAGGATGGCCGGTACCTGATTTCAGGCCTTCTGACGGCGCAGCATGGCGAGCGCGTGGAGGCGGTGCTGTCTGTGTCCGATCGCAGCGTCCAGAAGCTGCAGAGCTCAGAGCGGTCCTCGCCTGGGGGAACCTGCAGCTGCGGGGGCTCCGTGTCCTTCAGCCTGATCCTCCCCCTCAGGAAAGGAGACCGCGTGGGTCTCATGAGAACAGGAGGCCAGCTGAAGACGAGTGAGGCCAGGGAGATCTTCTCCACCTACAGCGCCACCTTCCTGTACGCCCCAGAGGCCAGAAGATAGCTGCGCCTGGGGGCGGCGAGGACTCGTTTGTTCCTAGATAAACCGGCTGAAACGTGGCATCAGCTTTTTGACTGATTTGCATTGATGCAGCTATTTATCATTAAACGTCTGAGTGAAAATCTTCACCTATATGTTCATTTTAAATCCTACAGTTTGTACGCAAAAGACACCAGAACGCCAAGAGTTTGTATCTAATATATTTGTGAATGTGTGTGTAAAACTGTAAATTAACATGAGAACACAGAAAAGTCATTTTTTACTTCAGATCCCAAAGGCTCTGTACAGAATGATCAACTGTCAGTGGAATTATTGCGGGAAATACACGGATAAATGAATAAAAACAGATAAAACAAGAGATTTTTCTGAAATGAATAAACACAGGGACTGCAGATGAATAATAAACCGACATTTGGGAAAAAAAGACGAGGGTTTTTATTAAAGTTGCAAACTTGGCTGGCGTCTAGAGCTTCACTTGAGTCATTTTATAAAGTAGGTGTGGATAAAAAAAAAAAAAAAAAAGCTTGTCCCAGTGATTTTCAGCATTTTCCAAAGAAAACCATGTAGCGGTCACTCATCCTCATCATCCTGTGTTAACTTTTACAGAAATATCTGATTTGGTCAAAATAAACTATGACCTAAATTGTCAGCGCTACAACCTAAAAGGTCTATCGCTTTTATTTCCTCACTACTTCCCAGTTTGTGCACTATACACATTTTTTGGGAGGGTAGTAGTCTGAATCTACCCTAATCCAGAGCCCTGAAAATTTTCCAGAATTCTCGGTGAAAAATGTATGTCTGTATATGAGAACTGGACAGTGAATTTTTATAACATCATGAAATCCTTTTTTTTTTCTGTAGTTCAAGTTTTAAACTGATGTCTCAATGAAAGTAGTTTGAGCCTGCTGAGCCATGCACAATGCCACACTCAGTCCAGTTCTCATATACAGTCAACTGAACTATACTGACAAATGTAGACCACAATACATTGTGTTTTAACGATTAGTCATTTGAAAAAGAAATATGCAAGTTTTTAATTTAAAGCACACCAATATGCATAAAAAAAAATCTATCTAGTTATGGGAGTAACAGCGATACTGGTTTAAAAATACAGAAACAAATTAGATTGTGTTAGGTTGTGTGGTAAAAAGTTTCAAATTGGAAAGTAAACAATTGGTTTCCAGTAAACTTTGTCAGTTTCTCTTCTTGTTGTGACTTTACTTTCTTTGCCTTTTTGTGTACATGTGATGTAAACAAAAAACAATCATCCACAGTGAAGGATGAGTGTTGTGTAAAACATCCACCCTTTTTTCCCCTTGAAATAGCAGAATAAATGAGTGACACCACAAGAAAGAGTCTAAAAGACCCAAAATGACAGGTTTGGGTTTTGTTACTTAAAAATATAAGCACCAGTATGAAAAAAATAATAAATGTTTGGATTGTATTCAGTTAGATAAAGGAATTAGACTGTATTGTATCACAACAAAGTTAATTGAACATTTTATGCATCAATTCTCAGACGATGTATAGAGATGTGTATCGAATCATTGGAGAGGGAAAGACGCACACCCCTAATGTCAACTATGTCTTTCTAAATCACCCACCATCATCAGAAAAAGTGAATTTAGACATAGGCTTTGTTAAGTGATCATATTTACAAACTTTTTTCTTCCCTATAATGAATAATGTCATATTTTGCATCAAAGTAATGAGCTTAAGTCTTTAGATGATGATACTCCCGGACTATAGTCTTTTAGGGGTTATGGAGTAGTGAAGGAATGAAGTCTGACATACCTTCAGTGACTCTAGTATGTGCCGTTTGAAAAAGGTTAAAAGTTTAGACACCCCCGCCCCAAATTATTTGACTTAAAGAGTAAAACAAAAAATAAAAAAAACACCACACACCATTGTCTTCAATTAGAAATGTAATACAAATATGATCACAAGCCTGCTTTTGTTAACTTCAATCATCCTCGCTTCTCTTCTTTGTACAAGTGATTTTGTTCTTTAAACAACATTTTTATACAAATGAAACACAAAACACACATGAGTTTTTCTGTGGGTCAGACAATCAAATGCAAGCATTAGATCCGAACAAACATGTCCACTAAAGATCGCACACGGCAAGAAGAAATCCCAACTGAAGGCATCGAGACAGAAAAACATGACTCCGGATCATTTTCCACAGCAGTCCAGTGAAACCAAACATCAGAAATCCTGGGATCACAGAGGAGGAAGTGTGACTTTTTCACACAAGATGCTTTACTTTCATAGAAAGAAAGGATTTTTTTAAACTTTTAATTATAAGATAAATCTTCTATAAACTTTCTAAAGAGCAACCAAAGAAACAGAAGCAGAACAGAAACAACCAGAGGTTCAAATGCAGCCAGTTGTGCTTCATTTTCAAACTTCTTTCATCTGCAGCGCGTCTTCTCAGTTCTGCCTAAGATAAGATCCACACAAATTAATTATTTCCTAAACCCAACATTATGGCCGTACTTCAAAATGCTTCCTGGAATGAGTCAAGTATTTCCTGTTGATTTCTAATCAAGAACTAATTTTCTTCTGTTTCTTTACCAGAAAACACACACATGACACTGAAGCTCTCATGCAACCTTCAAACTTTGCACCGTCCCAAATAAAACATTTGTTTTTCATACAGTTTACACCCCCACCCCTCACAATCACTGCTCATAGAAACATATACATCTTAAAGTGATATGACAAACTGAAAGTCTTCATCAGGCGGGTGAGGAACCTGCAGCTCAAACAAAGTGCATATGGAAAGTTCTCTCTGAGAAACACACAGACGACCCGACAGCAGCAGAACTCGGCGCCCGCATCCGAGGACACGGACTCCATCCCATAATCTTCTGGCGGATTCCTTCAGACATCCATGTCTGCGTTAAAGCTGTGGATGTGAATGCGGGGAAGTGCACGTATCCCACAGTTTCACTGTCAAAGAACGCAGCTTTCGTTGGAGGAAAAAAAACCTAAATTGAGCGAGGCTGGAGAGTTATTGAGAAGTGCATGTTAATGATCAGCGATCAGTTTGAAAGTTCCCCCAAACGTTGATCAGAATCTTTTTCAAACAAACAAAAGAATAACAATGAAAATCAATAAGTTAAACACAGACTTGGTTCGCTCTTCAAACAGCAGTTTGCCTTGTAGCTGCTTCTTGTGATCAGCAGGTCATCACTGAACGGATACTTCATGTACTCAGCAGAGAGCAGGTGAGACTTTGAACACTAACCAAGGCTACGGTGGAAAAAAACTTTGATGCTTCAGAAGGAGCTTTGACGTCTGCTCCATTGTTTGCAACAGGAAGCAAAGGAAAGCTGAAGTTTTCTGGTCTCCTTCAGCCTCCAGGATCATCTCCTTTGACTGTTTTCAAGAAGATAAAACCTGTTTTTGATGAGGGGTTCTCCGAAGGGGACCTTACTTCTGCCTGGTGTTCAGTATCTCTCCTGCTTTAAGTAACAGTTTGCATTTTCACTTTGTTATTGTTTTTACATTTTTGTGCCTGTAAAATGTAGTTTAGAAAGCATCACTGTTCTTCTTGGATGCTCAGATTCTATCCATCCTGCTAAAGAGGCATCTTCATCCTTGTGGTCCACATTAGGAATGCTTTGATTTGAAGAGAAGAAGGTGGAAGTCTAAGTGCAGCATCACGCTGATCATCTCCACTAACGAGTATTTGTTATTGATGAATGAGACCCTGTTTGTGTGCCAAAGTACTATGCTTTCTGGTCCATGTGTGTCCCAAATATGCACCAGGTGGTGTGGGGTCTCTGACGGACGTCTACCTGGGCATCCATGAAGATCAGAGCAGATCTTCGGGGTTGATCTCCGGCAGAGGTTGTCTCCAGTAACAGAAGGAGCTGAACTCTGGCATCACAAAGGCTTCATTCTGCTCTTTACTCAGCAGAGGAAACACATGCTCCACCAGCTCACTGAGTCGCACATAACTGTGAAAAATTACAAACACGGTCAACTTTATTAGATACATCTTCAGAAAAACAAACGTCTTTAAATGGAGCAGCACACTTACGAGGACTTGTTGCCCTTGGTCTGCTCCTGGATCAGCTCTCCTTTGGGGTTAACCGTGAAGATCCGGCACACAGGAACTCCCACCTCCTTGTAGGCAAAAACATCCTGGATGGAGGCGGCGATTAGATTTTTCATTTATCATTAATTGTTTACATTTTTCAACATTAAAAAAACAAAAAAAACAACTTCCTGCTCAAATTCCACAAACAAATGTAAAGAATCTGTAAATGATGCGATAAATATTCTCTGTTTGACATCTGAGACAATTGATGATGTAAGGCTCAGAAAGTAGCTCTCATCCATAATTCACAGAGTGCATTAATGACATCATTAAGCACACATTTCCTGTTTGTGCTCAACCCAAAGCACATCATGGTCATGTTCCTAAACAAACATTTCTTTTGGGAAAAGCCACGCTGCGTCTATTTGACAGTACAATTGAAACGTCTTTTCTTTGGCGAGCAGCTGAGTTCTTATGGTGGCTCCGTGTTTACACAGCTGAAGACGGGATGCTGTGCCCGACTGGAGATCCCATCCAGGGACCTCGGATCCAATTTAGTCCAGGACTCAGATGTTATGTTTGTGCCCGATAGCTGAGGTGACATGATGACCTTACCGTAAACCCAGAGCGCATTGACTCTGGGGGGGGGGGCATGCACACAACGGCTGACGTTTTATAAAAGGGAGAAAACTCACATTAGTTCTGTTCCCAAAAGCAGCGTAGAACGGCTGCTTGTTATGCAGGAACAGATTCTTGATGTCTGTAAGGCATTCAATCTTGAAGATCTCTGGTTTCTTCTCAATGACCTCCCTGAAACAAACAGGCTTCATTAGAGCCACGCGTATAAGCAGAGTGCAAACAAGTCAAAGTTAAAGGGATTCAGAAAAGTTTGTAACCAACTGCTTCACTGAATCCTTCACATTTGAAACAGTTAAAAATCAAACATCACTTTACAGAAATCATCACCAATCCAAGAAATGGAAAGCAAACATGTTCCTAACAATACAATTCATTGACATGACACTATAAATTCATAAACAGATGTCAAGTTTCCTCCATGATGAGCAAAAAGTTTTAAGTTCAGAGTCAAGACGTCTCGTTCTCAAAATACAATTCCGCCAACAAACTGATTTTCAGCAGAAAAACAAAGTCAAATCATTCGTCTGACCTAATTCAGATTCAAGTTCAAAGTTACTTCATATGATGGAATAAAGAATGGAATTCCACAGTTTAAATGTATTTATAGGTATTTAAACTAGAACAAAGAAGTTTGGCACAATAACTGTTTACAAACAAGACAGTGACAGCAATATAAGGCACCTTCCAGTAGTTTTAAATTAGTTTACATTTTTTGACTTTAATGACTAAATAGTGAACTTTGTATTAATTAGTTGTAAATTTGTTATTTTTTTAAATGACTGAATAATGCACTGTTTAATTAACCTGCTGTAAATTCTGTTTTTTTAAATAATGATGCACTGACCAAAGAGCACTTTTTAAATTCTGTTGTATATGTAATGATGACAGTAAAGCATCCATCCATCCATCCATCCATCCACAAAGAGGCTTTTAAAGCATTAGAATTGTAGTTCTGCAGAAATAGCAAGCGCTGGGTTTCAAATTGATCTACATTTAGAAAATCAATATTAAGTCATTAAATCTCTGAATGTATTTTTCTCTAAAGTAAGTTTTGTTTTTGTTTTCTTTAAGCAAAAAACAGTTTCAGTTACTTTTTAATGTATTCATTAATTCATCATTTTATTAAAATGGTTTCTACAGTTTGTCAAAAGGGTTTATTTTATAACCAAATTAAACTTTCTCTGAAACAGAAATTTAAACAAAAAAATACATATTTTATTTACTTACGTTAAATTGAATTGTAAACTTGTGGATTAAAATTATTTTGAGTATATCTGCAAATTTTCAGTCTTGAAGTGAGGACTTTAAGTCATGACAGGGAACGGATGTGAAAATGATCACTTAAAGAGTTTTTTGAGAATGAGGAGAGGAAAATAAGATGAAGCAGCTGAGATTAAGGTGATCTGATGAACATGAGGGGGTGTGATAGAACTGTGTACCTGTGGAACGCAGAGAAAAGGCTGCTGGGGGAGAGCATGAGAGGCCCCCGCGGCAGGATGATGCCCCCATCATTGACCCACTGCAAGTAACCTCTGGTCATATCAGCCATGCCGATGGCCCGTGCCGAGCAATACAGGAACTTGTAACCATTCCTGTGGATACGGACAGCATTGATCATCGTCATCATCATCTTCCTGACAGCAGCAGCTCAGTCTGCTGGTTACCGTCAGTGTGAGAAAACTGAACGAGAAGAAAATCCATTTAACTGCAAACAAAATCATTTTCTAATCGGAGCGTGTGAGTCATCAGAAACAGCGTCTTGTAATACTTGTGTAAAATCCAGTTTGTGATGTTCATTTGTGTAATGTGATTCAGTCATGGTTGAGTCCTTCTCATCAGATGACAACTCCACTCCAGGCCAGCTGGGAACTGAAGCCGGCACTCCCAAACTCTGACTCGCTCCTCGTCCATCACTGTCGTGCACTTACTCAGCCACGGAGTGGTACAGCTTCGCGATGCCTTGGTGGGTCCAGTCTTTCCCCAACTGTGGAAGGATCTGTCCAAACACGTCCGACCTAAAACCGACAAAAAAGGCGGAAATTTACCAGTCACTTTCAAACTCATTTATATTTGATGAATCCCATGCAGTTCAGAAGGGCTTAAATAAAGTCTAAAATATGTAAACGTATGGTTATGAATATAGAATAATGTACGTCTATTTTCGTTAATGTTGTTTAGTAACCTTTTAGGGTCTGAGGTCTCACTCTGTATAGATAAAGAATAAAATGTAAACTGACTCATTATAGTTTGTTCCGGTGGCAGCCAGTCAGTCCTACGCCGCCGTTTAAGGTCACAGATATAATAAGGTAAAACTGATTTTAACCTGGCTGAGGCTGGAAGTCACAGACAGGGAGAGGAACCGGCTTGTTACAAAAGGATCTCACTAGCTTCAGGATGAGTTAGTGTTTGCATAATAGCACCACAATATGTATATGCAGCTCAAATATGCTGTTAAACTGGAACTGGAGTGAGTCAAAACCCTCTGAAGGTGGAAGACAACAATATCAAAACAAGGACGGATTTTTTAAAATTTTCTTTCGGTCATTTTAATGAGCTTTCCCAACCTTTCAGTTATGAGTTTACAAACACGGTGAAAGGAGAAAACGCTCCTCTAGTGGCGGTTTTTCTAAAGACGCTTCATCAACGCCGACATTTGAGACCAAATATTTGCTTCAGAGCAGCACCGCAGACGCAGCTCCAAACTGAATATTTGAGGCAGACGGAGGTATTTCCAATAATAAAAGTGTTGATGTAACTTTCATTATTACAGAAAGCGACTGAAAATATGGCTGTGCTGCTCAGGAAAACATCTCTGGCATCAAACACACTTTGGATTCTTGTGATTCTCATTTCTTCGATTTGCATTTACAGCAAAGCAAAAGGAAGCTGCTAACAAAGATGCTTTTAATTTAGAGTCACACAAATAACAGCATCTTCTACCTGATGTGCTACCTGTAGTGCTGCTACTATGAATAAAAAGTATCTTTTGCAGGTTTTAAAAAGAATTACAGTATTTAAAAGTACCAAACTAGTCAAAAATAACCTTCTAAATGCGAGTAAACCTCAGTGGAACATACTTGGTGATGGTGCCGTCGATGTCGGAGATAATGACTTTGTCGTCCCAGTCCCACAGGTAGATGGTCCCTTCGCAGCGGCAGGTGCCCTGGTACTGAGTGGTGATGCTGAACGTCACGTCATTCGGCCCCTCCTTCAGCTTCAGATTGGCCTGAAAACACAAAAACAAACGTGTGAAGGAATGGTTCAAGGTAAACAGAAATACAGCAATGCTCTGCAAAAATGATAAAAAATGTGTTGATGTGTAGTGACCCCTAGTGATCAGAAGCAAGAACAACGGGCAATCGAGACGTTCAAAAATGAGTGATTAAGCTTTTTTGTGAATGCATTAAAAATACAATAAAGAAAACTAAAAACAGAAATAAAACTGTAACTTTGATGGAAAATAGGAGGATTTAAAACTAACTATCTGCTCAGAGGAAAGGCGCAGAGACTTCCTGTACGTATGCGGGCCGGGGTGGAGCTGACCCTCTGCAGCCGTCAGCCGCTCTTGACAGGACACAGCGCTCACCTCCTTCGCCTCTTCATCGCTGGACGTATCTCCTGCTTTAGAGCTACACAGCAGAAGCAGGTCAAACCACACCTTCATCTCCATAAGAAAAACACTGAAACTCCACTGTTCCTTTCAAAAGCAGACTTGATTTTTTAAAACATTACTGATTGATATTGGGATGCTCGCCATCACATACGTCAAGTCCAGTTTCTCCTGAGATATAGAGGGTCCTTCATCCATCGACTGACACTCCTCCTTAGCTTCAAGCTTGGTCTCCGACTGACAGAAAAGAAAAAACAAAAATAAGTTTAAAAACACAAACTTTAGCAGAAAAAAAACAACAACTATGACTTCTGAACAGCAGAACCTTTTTAAACTTTTAGGGTTGGCTTAAAAAAGATAAGAGTCATCAAAAATAAAGTATAGATTCAAATCTGCATACTGATGAACGTTCATAGTAATTTATTAGGTTTTTTAATGCAAAAATTCCTGGTTCGAAAACAGAAACTCAACATTTGTTTATTGTGAATAAATATTCACATGAAAACAGTTTTTAAAAAACAAAACGCATCTGAAAGATAAATTTAAGATATAGTTTATGTCGAAATAAAGTTTTAATCAAATAATGCTGAATTGTAAATTGAATTAAAACTAGAATAAAACTGTTTGCACTGATCCATCTCTAATACCTTCAATAAAAGAAGCAAAGACAGGAAGACGCACCTGTTTGATTGTACTGTCCGCCCTCTTTCGCCAGAACCACCAGCGGCCTGACTTCTTTGGCATTTTTTCCTTCACCCAAGCCTCCTCTGTAGCCTGAGAGCAAAACAAGTTAAATTATCCATCAGCCTTTTAGAAACATACAAACAAAATGAAAACAATAATTCACTACCTTTGGTAAATTCTTCTGAAATGCTTGCAGACTTAAGATCAAAGGTGCAGCCAGTGTCCAGTTATAATATCTAAGAAAACAAATATATTAGAACAACAAACCCCACGCACATTTGGATCTTTGAAACCACTGAGAAGTCTTAACAAACCTGTTTCCTATCTTTACCACCAGGTTAGGATTATCAATAATTGCTGGATTCTCAGCAAATTCATGATATGTTATGATGTGCTCCATAAATCTCTCTGCAAAAACACAAACATATAAGGCTTAAGATAAAAACAGAAGTTTTTATAAAATCAATTTAATGAAAACAATTGTTTATTTTTCATGTATGTGTTACAGCAGCTGTGACTTTTTAAAACATCCCCAACAGACCGTTTTTCTGCAGCACAGATCAGATCTTTTAGCCTCAGCTAATAGAAGTAAAGTAACTACTTTTCTGCTCGTGGATTGAGGACTGTTGTTAGGATGTGCTTCATGTACCTTTAGATATTTCAGCATTTTCTGACAGACCGCCACACAGAGACAGGGTGACGTCAGGAAGGTCGCTGGCTGAGTCGGACAGACATTCGGTTCCACTGTCGGCAGCGGCACTGCCCACAGACTGAGGAGATTGTGAACCAGAGCGGATCTCTGAGTCCATCCAATGTTTGTTTGCTGCTTCAGACTCACTAGTGTCAAAAGAAAAGATGCTGTCAGTTTAACTTTGGTAGAAGGTATTTATTAAAACATTTGAAGCAGTCTTTTGCAGATGCAAACCTCTTGGGAAAATACCGCGCAGCTACATCGGGTTCGAGCACGTTCAGATCATCCAGGTAGATGTCCTCTGGACCCTGATGCTGACTCCTTTTTGGGACTCCTGAAACCAGAAGACAATGATGTTTGTGTACAGCAGGAAACGTGCTGCAGGTGACCATGTATGCAGTAAATATGTACGGTGCCTTTCTTCTTGGAGGGCGAATCCGTCAGTTGGTTGTTTGCAGGAGTGGACGTTGCCACACTGGATGGGAGGATGCTGAGGGACTCTGTGGGAGTTACAGGACTCAGAGAGGACGTGGTGAGGACACCTGAAATCTGACCCTCGGTTGTTACGGTGGCGGCTGGGGTCCGCGGCTCAGGTCTGACTATGGTGCACACAGGTAAGACAGCGTCTTCCTTTTCCGTCTCTGCATCTTTCTCCATGGCCTCTGAGCTTAGGATGACATGGAAGTGCGTGCTGTCTGATGGGGTGATGGTCACTGTTTTTAGGGGTTCTTGCCTTTCTTTCTTGGTGACCTATTTGTTTAGAAAACAAAACTTATTATATAAATACAAATATTTAGACAACTATAAGAACAAGAATCAACATTTTGTAACGCATCTCACGGCTCTTTAGGTTTCCTACAGCATTTAAATACAGAGAATAATGGCTGTTCTTATGAGGTCAAATCAGGGTAATCTTAAAGTGAATGAAAAACTCAACATTTTTCTGGTCTGCTCCTGATTTACAACGATTTGAATAAAGAGATACTCAGGAATGCAAGTTTCAGTTTAATTATCTTAACGCATGTTCTCCATCATCAGAAAAACAACACAAGAACACGTTAAAACACCAAAAGCCAAAACAAAAAAACATTTTTATCAGAGTGGGTCTTTAAGGTGATGCTGGTTTGACCCATACAGTTACATTTAGACATTTATTTCACATCAAAGATGATCCACTATTTGGTCAACAGAGGGTGCTATAAGCTGCATCTTGTTTCAAACCAGGCTCCCCTGTTTGTCCTATTTTAGACTGGGTCACTGTTGAAAGTTCTTCGTATCTAAACTCAAAGTTACAAGTAAAGCCTGAAGAAATGCTCCAGAGCAGTTCGTTAACTTTAAATATAAGACTTTGCCAAAAACAAAGGGAATCAGTAAACAGAACAACAGAAGTGTATTCCAGGTAGCAGCAAAATATTTTAATTAAAACAAACCAGACTTTATTAAAATGGAGTTATTTGTGGCAAGCCACAATTGTACTCATCAAATGGATTTTTTAAATTCTTACCCTGGTTGTTTCTGGAAATTCTCCCCAAGTCCACTGCATGTGGGACTCTGCTCTGAGTAAAGTCTCTGAAGGCCTCATCACCAGCTCGGAGTCACTCTTTGGAGAAAAGGCCTGAGACAAGCCATGACTATAATCCAGAAAAAAAATGCAGAAAAAAACGGTCAAAATATGGCCATTAGCTGAAAGAACCAACGTTTGCCATACTCACCCTTCACATGTTGGCCATTCCCCGTCAGATAATGGGTAATCGCTGAGGTTGTGCCGGGCAGCAGGTAACTTTGGGTCAATGTCAGGCACTGCATTGTCTGAAGGTGATCTACATGAGGTGTAGGAAAAATACAAACAGGTAATTTAACTAAAGTAAAATAAAGCAGCACGCCTTCAACTTTAACGCACCTTGAAAAATGTGCAGCAGTTTCTTCGTCAGAACTCAGCTCCATCTCAAAGATCTCCTCATTTTGGCCAGAGGACACAGCAGCAGCGTTACCAGTGGAGACAGAAATCGGAGGGGTCAGCTCCTCTCTGCGAGGGTCACCTTTGTGCTTCTTTCTCCGTCTTTTCTTCTTTTTTGTGGCCAGCGTGCTGGGGGCAGGAGGCTCAGGTGGATCTTCTGGGTCACAGGGGTCGTCTTGCATCTTTTTCGCTGCCCTGCTCTCCACCTCGGAGATCCAGAACATGTGACTCTCAGTGGGAATGGGAGAGGTGGCCAAGTGGGCAGGGATAATCTGCTGAAATGAGGGTTCAGAGAGATTAAAGGATTTTAAAAAGAGAAAACAGTGCAGAAGCAAATGTAGCCGTTAGAAACTGGAGAAACTATTTTCCTCTTAAATCTTGATACGTCTACCTTTATTATTGCAGAAGAAATTGTGATGTTTTGGATGAGGAGTTCATTTTTAGGTAAACAAACATTTCTGAAGTAAATTCATTTTGACTAAAATCTGAAGTAACTGTCAGAAATCTCACTTCCTATTTCAACATGGCGGCTTAACCTGACATGCTTACGTTCGTCTGTTCCGTTTCCTGGACAAAGAAAGCCTCTCCGTTGTCCCCCAGCTTCATCTGTAGATCCACAGGCTCTCCGTTCACTTCAATATCGATCTGAAGAAAACATTTACACAAGAAAACCTGAAACAAAGATCAATGAACGTTTTCCTCATGTATGAAGTGTAGCTGGTCATGCGTGTGACAGCCCACTCAATTTCCTCTGTTTAAACATAACTTGCTGCAAACGTATTAACATTTTTTTAATAACAGCAGGTAGTCTGCTTCACAGATCAGTGTTTATGCTTAAACACAGGGTTGAAAAATAGGTAGATAAGAAATATAACTGTAAAATAAAACAGTCAGAAGGAATGCTGATACAAAATGTTCCAGCTTTTTTCACTGGTTCTTTACAGGTCACAGGAATGATTTAGGCTTTGAAGGAATGTTTCTCACTGTCCAAAGTGATGCATGACAGCTGTACTGTACTATGGTATTTACTATTTATTTGTGTGTTAGAATATGATCCAATATCAGCAGGCCTGTTCATCTGACCATTTATCAAACTTTGCGAGCCTTTTAATGCAGATTGTTGTTTTGGGCTTAAGTTCTACAAATCAAACTTTAGTTATAGAGCATACATTAGTAGCCCAGAATTCTTTAAAGATCAAAAACATTGCTTGAACTCAAAAACTTTCACTTTGGAGAAAAAAAAAAAAGGCAAAGACACAAACATGCCCTAAACCCCTCGGAACCCACAAACCAAACGTGATGAAACATAAAAGTATAGATAGAGTTTGAAATAAAGAAATACAGATAGAGATTTAAGTTGATCTCTCCAAGTCTCGGCTGACTTGACTGAAAGACCATTCATATTATTCAAGCTTTATCCTGGGAGCTGGAGCTTTTCAGAGTGACATTAAAAACCCCGTCACGTCCAGGAGAAACTACAGACGGCAGACTTTGGCTCACAAATCCTCAACAAGCTCAAACCCAACCATGAATATTCATTTGTAGAAGATGTCCACCAGAAAAATCTGTTTTCACCAACTTGACTGACATTATCTTCCTTATCATCTGCGGTGTTCTTTACCGCAGGTGTGGTTCCTCTGCAGTCTCTCTGGATGTAATTACAGCCCTCTGGGTTGCTATGGAAATCTGGTGTCATTAAGCAGGACTTTCCAGGCCCCGTTAATAATGAGTCGGAATAATGGAGAACCCTCTTCATCCACTCGCAATAAGTGACTGAAATTATGATTTTCCACCAGCATTCTTTATCCCTGCATTGTTTATTGTCTAGGAGCAAAATGTGCATATTTTGTCTATCAAATGATGGAATATAGCTCTGGTTGCTGTGGCAAATTTGACCAACTTAAACTTCCACAAAGAATTGAAAACCATGAAAAAAATACTAATTGTTATTGACAAACCATTTTTAAATCAAAACGCCTTATATTTGCCATCTGAAGACAGACATATGTAACTGAAATAAAGTGAGAGCAGGTCAGAAAAAATGGTCATGTGTGTCTACCTATAGATATGAAGCCGCTAATCTAGGTTGTGATAATGAGGACACGTGTTTAACTGTTACACAAGAGCTATTTTTGAGGGCCTCTCGCATGTCCCCGCCCTCCCACACATTCAAGTTGTAGAGCTGTTGCTATGGAAACCAGCCATTCATTCCTGTTTCCAGCCGTTCAGCATTCTGGGTCTGCTGAACTAGTTTTAGTCCAACAGTCTTCAACATACATAGGAATTGTTCCTTTTTTTGACAAACTGATAATAATCCTGTTCACCTTGAGCCATTCCATATATCCAGAATAAACAGAACCAATGACAACAACCACAAACAAAGCAAACGCACTCAAGAATTGGTTCAGCCAAAAGACCAAAAAGAACAAGCTTACAAGCAATCAACAAAATTCAGTACATTTGTGGAAAAGCTTACCCTGGAAAAATAGGAAGTACATTTAGCACATTGTAAGTATATGATTTTTTTTTTTGTAGTTCAAGTCATAAACTGACCAATTAGATGCCTCAGTAAAAGTAGGCAGTAAGATAAGGTAAGATGACGCCACAAAAACAAAAGAGTTTAAACGCTGGGTTAAAAAAGCCATTACAAAAAGAAACAAGTCAAGAAACGGGAACTGCACCATAAACTGAGAATAGGGGACAAACACCCAGTTACCCTCTTAGGATGCTGCTCTCTGTGGGGGCGCGTGGTCACTCAAATACACATAACAGGTCAGTCCAGCACAACATGCATATTCTAAATCCTCTCATCGGCTGACACATTAAAGTCATGAAAAAAGCAGAGTTAATTTTTCTTCTTTATTTAATTATATTCTTACGTGCGTCCAGAGACAGACAAACTTAATTTGCTGCTTCTGCCAAACTGAAAAGGCAAAGCCTGAGTGCTGCAGAAAAATGCTTTACTCCAGAGATGTCAGCCCTAAACACAGCATGACTGCTCCTCAGCCAGAACTAATTGGACTGTCTCTATTGGGCTATATATAGCAATAACATTTATTACTGTGGGACAGGAACCCACATATCAGCTTTGTTGGAGAAAAATGTACCCCAAGTGAATCATAGACAGTTATCTTTACACCCAAGATTTAATTGTTATCTTTATCTAAACTGTGGCACTGTGGGGATTTCCAGAATCATCCATCTAAAAAAATTTTTGGTGAAAAGTCTGCAAAATGTCAAACTAAACAGGACTAGAAATCTAGATACCAATAATATGAATTCTTAGCAGCATTTATTATTTTTACCCCCTCTCACTCTCCAAAAGTGTTACTGAATGAACATCATTTGCCACCATTTATTCAACACAACACTGTCAGTGTAATGTAGCAACATCTACATCTCCAGGGGTGAAAAGACAGTCATTTACAACACATTCACCCCAAAGGACAATCAACAATAAAATCCTAAAACTTTATTAAAACATGCACAAACTGTCTTTTTCATTTCCAGTTTTTGGAGCATGGTTTTAAACTGGCCTGTAGGAACCAGTTCATTCAATTTCAAATCCTTTTGGAGTTTGTTCCACGTTGTTGGTGGCTTTTTGGTATTAGAATACTTGGTACGCTTGGTACTGTCAGCAGTAAAGATTCTTGCAATCTTAAAGAATACTGTCCAGTTTCTCTTGGTTTAATATAATGACAGAGAGATGAAAAGAGCAAACGCATACCTTTATATACTAACATGTACCAGTGAGTAAGTCGACAATACTTTAGTGCTGACCAGCCATCACGTGTAAAAAGTTCACAGTGGTGAGTGTGAGGCTTACAGTTTGGGATGAATCGCAGAGAAGCAATTCATCACAGTATTTGTGGAAATAAAATTCTGATGACAACAGTGTCACTTTTCCATCCGTAAAGTTTCTGCAAATAAAAATTAAAAATGGAACATACCACTTTTTCTTTGGAGCGCAGAACCCCCAGCTTGCCGAAGCGCACATGGAAGGGGGAGCACTGAAAGGTGCCGTCTCTCTGGCGGACAACCACAACATCAATGCAGCCTGACAGCGTTGCCTGATTTATACCCTTGTACAGTTCTTTGACAGTCACCAGGACCTGACCCGCCAACTGTCCCACGTAGTTCATGGTGTCCGTCTGCAGGCGGAAAATAAATCAAATGTGGAAGAAAAAAAGCAAACAAGACATAATATTAGATCGGAAATAATTTTTTTTTTTTCAGTAATAACTTGAATATATTATGTTTTTGTGACAATTACTTATATTCTTCTGAAACACTTAATTTTCAGTTAATTAAGAAAATGCTTTTATTGAAAGTCACTTCTGGAGTTGCAGGAAAACAGTGTAGAAAACTTGTAGCCAAACATTGCAAAATAAAACATTTAAAAACAAAAGATTCTATTTCAGTTAGGGGTCTTTTAAATTAAATGTGCTATCTGTTTTCTAAGCATTTTTTTGTTACCCACATTAGGTAATGTGCAAAAAAAGACCCAAAAAAACCCAATACAAAACTAAGTAAAAGTAAAGTAGAAAGTGAGCAGTTAGCAAAGTCAGAAGAGTTTGTCGTTGAAGATATGAATTTCTAAATGATTACATTTCTTTGTTCCCCTCTTTCTTCCTGATACGCATTAACTGTCCACTTTCCTGTTTAAGCAACAATACAGTATAGAGAAGAATTTACAATGACACAACTTTAAACAAAGATTTAGTGTCCTGCTGTAAAGGAAGAGGCTGAAATTTCTGCTTTTATTTAAAGCTTAAAGATGGATTTTGATGGAGTGTTCGTTTATTTAGATAAATCTGCACATAAACGGTGCTTCTTACGTTTTACAAAATCATTACTTACCCTTTGGCATTAACACTTGATAAAGTTGTGGCTATATATTTGAGGGACTAAAGAGAAGCAGGGGAAAAAAAAAAAAAAGATGTCCCAAATCTGTACTTTCATCGAGGAAAAACCTGAGATTTGTTTTGTGAACTCTTTCAAAAACCAGATGTGAAAATATCTGTCCACAGGAGCATGGTGAGTTTGTAACCACTCACTGTCCAAACAAAACCTTGGTTTGATTGGATCAGGGTCTACTTTAGTAGGGCAGGTAAACAAAGGATCCAGCTACAGCAGACTTTATGTAAACCTAAATGTTCTCAATCTCAAACAAACCTTTTATTTAACAAAAAGGAAAGTTGGAAGATTAGAACAAACACTTCAACGGGACCATTCCACTCAGTATGATCCAGACTGATGGGAAATGGATAAAACTGAAAAATAATTAATCAGGTTATGGTAGAAAGTGATGTTTATATTGTTTTTGCTTTTAGTCTAAGAAAATTTTGGATAAAAACGATACCAAGAGGGAGGGACAAAAGCCTTTCGGGCTACCCACACAATTGATTGGACGCCAATTTAAAAATAGAGTTTAACCCTATGATATTTATTATTGTATACTAATGAAATTACAAAATTGCTGACAGCAATATTATGTCAACATTTCAAGTCCCGGTAGAGATAAATAAAGAAAAAAATACATGCAAATAATGTGTATGTACTTAAACATTTGCTTAATGAGGATCTCATTTTTTATTGTTAGGAAACAAAAAACAATTTATTTAAGAATGTGTGTTTTTAACACAAAAATTGTAAAGGAATGAGGTAGATTTAAAGAACAAAGAGCAATATTAACCAATAGCATAACTAGTCTGCCATAAAAAAATATATTATCAAGCATTTTTATAACAATCAAATAAAAGTTACAGGAAAAGCAGAATACAAGTCCAAGGTTATCCACCTATAGGGCAGTAATGATGAACAAAAGTAGAACAAAAATAACCTAAAAAAAATGAGAAATGCCCCTTTATCAAAGACATGTCCATATGGATTTTCGATATTTTGTTATGTTTGACCACATCACAACACGACTACATCCTTTCACAATAAAGAGATTGAATGGAGTCATTAAACTGATCCATTAGAGTTCCTTTTGTTGAGGCTCCAACCACGAGTCTTCGCAGCAACCACTCAATCTACCTTCAAATCCAAGCATTAGGTTTTCCATGATTTGTTTACGCTAAGACCAGATGCAAAAGTCTGTCATTTCAGACTCACCAGGGACCAGGACGACCTCAAAGATGAGGACTCATCCTGCTCACTGTTGTCTGTGTTGTCCTCTGTGTTGCTTTCCCTGAGCTCCCAGTTTCTCCAGGATCTCTGCCTCTTCATCACTCCTTAGTGACGCTGAGCCTTAGCCTCCTCAGGACACCGCAAAAGGAGCAAAAATGTCTGCCCTCAGACTTTGAAAATTACGCTCTTCTCCCATCTTCAATCAAATTTCAAATAAGGCTCCACCTTTGAACAAACTTTCCAGGGGTTGAAACAGCTGTGCTATCTGAGAAAGCAGCAGTTGTGCAACACCATAAACTTTGCCATCCTTCCGCCAGGTAATTCTGTGCAAAAGTTGCACTAAAGATCATCCGGTGGGCTGACAGACCACTCGGATATCAGCCAATGAGAGGACACAAATACAGTGGCAGTACAGCAGTGATAAGAAGCAGCTATTTCATGTGAGCAGGCGTGCAGTGTTTTCCCTGATAAGAGAAGTTTGAAGAAAACGTCCACCAGTATTCTGAAGCATGAAGTTCTTGCATCATCGGTCACATTTACAGTACAATCAATGCTGCATGTTTGTGAGCATCAAAGATAGTGGACTGTGAGAAGTAAATGACAGAGAATCTGGGATCAGACTCAGCAATTTTCCATCGAACTGGACTTTGTCATGATTTGACTTGTTTTTTATTACCTGCCTGACATTTCACATGTGATTTCAAAACAGAAGGAAGCAGAAAAGCACAACAATTATGGGAACAATTACATAACTTAGATCAAGTATTCAAACATGCTGAATAGTGTTAGAAGAACTAACAACACAGTTTTCAAATTCTCCTTGATTTGGTCGGCAGAAACTGCCCAAATTGTTGCTAAGTAACTGCATAGCAATGCACAGGCCCTCCTGAAAACCCTTACGATCTTCTCTCTCTCATCTTTTAGGATTTTTGAAAATACAACCAAAGCAAAACACAGATTATTACAAAGACACCACCATCATCAGTTGATCTGTCCATTTCAAGTCACATCTATCTCAGTTCTGGTTCAGAACTGAGATTATGCTCTGGAATGGTCTTTAAAATCTTATTTAAGGACTTAGAATTTAATCGGTTTTAAAGCACAAAAAGCCCAAAAGTTCATTTTGGAGGTCTTTAGACTGTCAGTATAATTTTATTTAAAAAAAACTGTTCGCATCTATATGTTTCGAATATTTGATCTTTTGGGGATTTTAGATCATGCTTTATGGTCTCACTCTACACTGGTTGATCAATGCACTACGCGCTGTATTATAGTATTTAAAGCATGAGCTAAACTATTGCTGACCTATTTGAAAGCAAAGCTTCATGAAATGTGCTTCATTAAAATGAGAAACATAGTGACTTCAGTGTTTCTGATGGTGAATGTATCAGTGTGGGGCCGTTAAACAGGGCATTGATTTTTTTATTTTAGCTACACAAGCTCCAAGCTCAGTCGACGTCCAGGAGTTTTGCTGCCTACGAGTTAAGATGTCGATTTTTTTTTTCCAAGATGTCAATCCCAGCGATCAAATGACTTCAGCTGAGGTAAGCTTCCCAAAGTCCTTTGAGGTTTTTTTTTTTTTTGTACAATGAAAAGCTTTTTATATATATATATATATATGAAATCAAGAGGGTACAAATTGTTCTGACTGAATTTTTATTGATTAAAAATGTTAGACCACACCTGGGGAAAAAAAAAAAAAAGGCCTGTGCTGATCTGTCATACTTGAATACTTCTGACTTCTTGACTTCTGTCAAAATAATCCAAGGTAAATAAAAAAACAAAACAAAACTGAAGTTTGGTCATTTTTAACTAATCAAAGAGCAGTTGATGTAAATTTGAACTACAGACATCAGTTAATGCAGGAAGAGTTAGGTCGACTTTCCCTCTAAATGAGTAGATATAAGAAAACTCATTTCATTTCACAGACATCCCTGTTCTAATGCCTAAAGAAAATGGTAAAAAGTGGATATTTCATCTAAAATAATGTAATATTTAAATAGAAAATGGAAAACTATTTTTTTCTTCTCACTTCTCTGAAGTCTTTTATGAACTTTGAAATAAGTGAAATTTGTTTTCTTATGAGAACGCTTTTGCTATATTCTTAATTTAACTATTTTAATACATAGAGAATGGTAAACAATTTTGTTCAGAAAAGGAATTTATGAAAATATCAGGTAACCCCACAATACATTCATCTTCTGTATAAATGTTCTAAATACAATAAAAAAATTAAAAAAAAACTAGGAGTTTGACACTGCTGGTCTTTAGGATTTAAAACAGTATGAATGTGAATCCATGTTTTTTTTGTTTTTTTTAAGTGGTGAGCAAGGGGGTCCAATTTGCCATTAAAATCCAAGGCACTGGATAGTCCAACCCTGTATTTTGTATGTTTTTTAGTTGTAAAGAAGTAGGATGGGGGTTAAAAATAGCCATGGTCCACCCCATGGTCCCCCATGGCCCCAACAGAAGAAAAATTATGGACACGCCACTGTCCAGCACCAAAACTGAAGAAATGAATTCGCGAATAGATGCGAACCGCATCACTGGCTTTTGGACCAGCAGGTTTTCCCCACCGAACGCAACGCGGACGAAGAATATGGAGGCAAACCGGGACATTAAGAGCTAAACTAAATGAATGGACTCTAGCCTCAGCTAGCCCTCGGCTAGCTCTCCTGTTTGACACGGGGACAAACAAACCATGAAGCGGCGTCTGTCGCCCGCCGCGCTCCGACAACGACATCGTTTGTTCAAAGAACTATTTACGAATGGACAAGCAAGCGGGAACATTTGCCTGTCTTCATAAATTCAATTTAAAGAGCCGTTAGCCGGCCAGCATGTTAGCTAGCGTTAGCTAGCGTTGATTCAAATTTGTACATTTCCACGCAGCCGAGTTCAATTGAAATGAGCTCAAATCTTCTTTCCGCGCTCGGGGTCGTCACCTTTCGGTTTCTTCAGCGGGGAGCTGCTGATAAAGTGTCCTATAGCGCCTTCTCCATGTCGCTGCCCGTCAAAGTCAGCTCCGCCGTCCTGACGTGTCGCTTCCTGGACCACCGTGACCGGTTGGTGTGCGAGCTTCTGCTGCCAGCTCTAGTTGACAAGAGAGCCGAACTGCGGCGGCGCAGTCACGCACGCAGCTGCTCAACGCATCAGGTTGCGGTTCAAACACACGCACGGTGCTTTACCAAAGCTCTGCTTCGGGCTTTCACATTTAGTCCGTCAATCGAAAGGATTGCGAAAGTACTGGCTCCTGGACAAACATAAAGGCTTTCCCTGGAAACGGAGATAACTTTCTAGCTTAAATGAGAAAATATGTTGCACGTGCGAGCAAACAAAAGTTACCTATAAACATATTTGTCGTGTGGGGGGGTACTTACTGTCGAACTTAAAAAAAGTGATTTGATTTAATTTACTGTCATTTCAACACGAATGGCACGTGCCATAACAAGAAGAATTGAATGCTACACTTGAAGTATTTTATTTGGTAAACTAATCAGTATAATATATAGACCCCATAATATTGGAATTGGAACATTTTAAACTTACAATATATAGATAGTATGTAAAAAGTTTCCTTCCTCACTTTTTAGTATTGGCTAAGTTAACTTGTAGTACACTTAAGACTATTTTTTTTGGTAAGGGATCAACATTAAACATGAATTGAATCAGACAAGTAACTAGTTTGTTGTCCAATTCTTTGAGAAAACAAATTTTTTTGGTTGTTTTTTATGATTAAAGTTACAGAAGTACATGTAAACACAACGAGAAACGTCAAAAAAGCAGCAGCTTTAAAGAAAAAAATGCCTGAAGGTAAAAGCAGCGTGTTGGACTTGTTGCTTTCCCTTCAGATGAAACCCTGCAGGTTAGCTTGCCATGTTTTCCTTCTATTGTGGCTGAAGCGCAGCATTCCTCTTCCCTCTCAGCCTTCTTTCACTAAAGGACAACCAAAAAATCCCCAAATCTGCTCCAGTTATACATGAATTTATGAGAAATCACTTTTTTAAACCGTAAACAATTGATAGGAATTGCCTACATTTTTTTTGTTAATTTGTCCTTTTGTTGTCCAAATAACTTAATAGAAGAAGAAACTAATAACTGCAGAAAATAAGGTTTTTTTTTTATTATCACTTTAATTATTTTCTTCCTAAATGAAGTCATTTGGACATGAAACACACAGGAGGAAACAGCTGAACCGAGCATTTATTTAACTGCTGGATTGCAGGATGAAATGCTTTGGAGACATATGATCTCTTTTCCTTTACTCTTTCTTGTCCTCCTTGCTCTCCTCTTCCTCTGGGTTGTACACGCTCACGGTGAACTCCCCAGCCTCCTTGCCATACTTGTTCTTGACCACCAGAGCGTATTTGCCAGAGTCAGCTGTGGTGACCGCTGCGATTGTGATGCTGGCAAACTTGCCGTGCTCAAACTTGAGTTTATAGTGCTCGTCGGAAACAAGCTCCCTGTCGTTCTTCGTCCAGCAGACCTCTGGTGTGGGCTCACCCCACACATTCCCAGTCAGGTTCAGGGACTGAAGGGAATGAAAGTGTGTTACTCAAATGGAGTAAAACAGAACAGAATTTGATATTCGGTTGGTATGTCAGCACCGTGACTGTGTCATTTGTTACCTTGCCCTCCTGGATTGCAACCACATCTGGCAAACCTCCAACAACACGAGCACGGTCTACAGAAACACGAGAAAGCCATAAACGCCAGTAGTATTTTCTTAATAAATGCAATAACGTAAAATTACAAATTTCTGTTATCCCATCAGGCCTCTTGTGTATTGAGTTCCTTTAAATCTAAAACAAATAATCAGCTGTGTTTAGAGCAAACTGCTTTTTTTTGTACAGTTTTGTCTCCAAAAGGGAAATCTTCGATAAAAAACCACTTACTTCTCTCTGCAATGGCTGCAGCCCTGAGGAAGGAATCGGACAACAAATGGTCAGATGCATCTAAAAATACTGTCTCAGTTATTTGATAAGCTATACAATACCAGGAAATTCTTTCTAAGTTATGTAAAGTTCACTGATTACATTTTAGGCCTTTCCCATCCATTTGTGTCAATATTCTGTTGTGCAGAAATAAAAAAAAACATTTAAAGGAAAGTCAGATTTACTCACTTAAGCCTTTGGAATTCTTCAAATGCTTCATCCCAAGCTGCACAAAAGACAACAAATATATAGATATAAATAAAGAAATCAAATGTTTATGCTTTGTTCTTTTGAGCAATGAACTAAAAATAGGTCTGACTTTACTGACCTTTTCCAGTGAGGTCAAAGAATCGCTTCACACCATCCTTGCCATCAAAAATATCCATGGTGTATTTTCCTTTGTCCTTCTCAGTAGGCTCATTGATCTTCAGCCAAAGTTGCTCCCCTGTGACTCCAGCCTTTACTCTTTCTGAAGCTGCAATCTTGGCATCTCTGATGGAGAAATCAAAAGATCAAGATGACATAAAGCTCACTATGAGGCCACAGGAACCTGGAGAGCAGGACCAGCTACCAGCTAACAACATCCTCTATCTAGAATAGAACGTGCTTGTTTATAATCTGAACTGTCCCTCTTTTTAAAGATCCTGAACAGATCCTGAACTCATGTGTGACCAGTTTAAAAAATGTTGCCAACAGACCATGAGAAGTTGTGGCAGAAACAAGAATATTTCTCTAGAGATACACCCATAGCAAAAAGGAGTCCATTTCAGTTTACTACAAGTATGCTTAGTCTATGCAAAAAGTGACGCAGTATACTTGAAATTTACTTCTCATATATTCATTCATTCATTTTCCAAGCCGCTTTATCCCTTTCGGGGTCACGGGGCTGCCGGAGCCTAACCCGGTTACTCATGGGCGAAGGCAGGGTACACCCCTGGACTGGTCGCCAGTCTGTCGCAGGGGCCACAATCACACACCCATACACACTCACATTCACACCTACGGACAATTTCGAGTAACCAATTAACCTATGAAGCATGTTTTTGGACGGTGGGAGGAAGCCGGAGTCCCCGGAGAAAACCCACGCATGCACGGGGAGAACATGCAAACGCCACACAGAAAGGTCCCCCAGCCAGGACTTGAACCGGGAACCTTCTTGCTGTGAGGCAGGAGCGCTAACCACTGCGCCACCATGCAGCCCCACTTCTCATATAGTATCCATATATTGTAAACTTACATTGTTCCAATTCAGCTACGATACCTTCTATAATATACATACATAGTTTATCGTATCCTTACTATACTTATACTCAAGCATACTTAATAAAATAAAAGTTCAAGTGTACAACTTCTTGCCAAGGGCATGACCTCAGATCATTTAACATTTTGCTGATGATGCTGTTTTCTACTTTTAAGTTGCTACAAACAGGCTTTGGAAAACTTTCACTTTAAATCCAATTTTATTTTGTAAAGTTTTATTTAAATTCATTCATTCATTCATTCATTTTCCAATCCGCTTTATCCCTTTCGGGGTCACGGGGTTGCCGGAGCCTAACCCGGCTACTCATGGGCGAAGGCAGGGTACACCCCTGGACTGGTCGCCAATCTGTCGCAGGGGCCACAATCACACACCCATACACACTCACATCCACACCTAGGGACAATTTCGAGTGCCCAATTAACCTATGAAGCATGTTTTTGGACGGTGGGAGGAAGCCGGAGTACCCGGAGAAAACCCACGCATGCACGGGGAGAACATGCAAACTCCACACAGAAAGGTCCCCCAGCCAGGACTTGAACCGGGAACCTTCTTGCTGTGAGGCAGGAGCGCTAACCACTGCGCCACCGTGCAGCCCTTATTTAAATTGGTTTATTTAAAATAGTTGTTTGCTCAATATTCAGTGCTTTAATATACATAGAATTTGTTTCATTTTAAATAACAAAATTTAGGCTAGAGCAGTAAGTCTTTTGTTTGGACACAAAGTTACTGCTGCTATTTTAGAACACCAGATGTTTTGTATAATCTGGATCTGAAAACGGATAGCAAACTTCTCAAGTACATATTTTTCTCTTATGCAAACTATTTAAGTTATAATCTGACCAACCAAATATCTTAATAAAAGTAGCTGGATCCTGTTGGCCCCCATGTGCAATGTTCAAAACGTTTGATTGACAGATTTTGTGTAGCCCGCTTTCAGACTGCTTATCAATGACGTTTAGCCCCAATGTTGTGACATTCAAATCACGAAAAAAGAAATGCGATTGGAATGACTTAATTTGGCTGGAGCCCTCAGTAAACCATCTTCTATGGGTTACGGCACACTCACTCCAGGCGCCAGTTCTCAGTGACAGTCATTGGTTTTGCAGTTATGCAAAGGCAGATGAGTTATGATAAAGAGAATGTCTCGTACTTGTGAAGCCATCCGACGCGCAAGTTCTCATCATAGTATGTGATGTTGGAGGACAGGATGATGCCATTCTCAGTGCTGACCACTTGGATCTCACTGGAGGAGTTAGCTTAAAAGAAAACAATAGAAACAAAATAATATTTTAAAGAAATTCTACTCAGTTATGAACCTTTTCCATCTTTGTATATAAAACATAGTTTTATCACTCTTGGAAAGTGTGAATTCTGACTCACCGATGACCCTGAACAGCTCATTCATAACAGCTTGGTATCCTGGAGAAAAAAGAAAAACAGAAATTCCCTTTGACACACTGATTTCTGCTTTAAAATCTCTGCTCATGACATCCATGCAGAAAGCTTCACCTGCATCTGTCAGGTTGAAGGAGCTCTTATCTTTGCCCCTCTCATCCTTCAGGAAGACATCATAAACCCCCATGTCTTTCTTTGATATCTGGGAAGTGAAATATTAGTCATAAATACGCCTGAGGGAACAAAACATCCTTTCTCCCTGAGCAAAGAGGAAAACGACATAATTCTTGTCAACAAACAGCCAGACAGAGACCGACTACACGGAAAAGCTGAGCTTTTCTCCCGCCCATGATGCTGCAGGCGCTAAAACAGACACATGAAAATGAAGAAGGAAAACATGAAAAAGATCAGGACGGGGATGACACATGGAGATGGAAGATGTTAACTTATGGCAGATAGATTATGTCCAGACTTTAGGTCTCGGTGGCCGGTGAGCGTCCTCTGCTGATGGTTTTTTCCGTTCTTTTTCTTTCTTTTTCTCTTGCTTAATAACCCACTGTAAATTAGACAGACAGGCCGGTTACAGGAGCTCATGCATCAGCTCTTCTCAATGAATGACAAGTTTCATGGAATGTCAATGAAACCTCATTGCCATGCCAGTCTTCCTTTAAAAATACATTTTACATTAGAAAAAAAATCCTCCTGATCACCAGCAATGCAAACTTGTTTTCTTTAGAGGACATTTATAGACTTGAATATCTCCCAACCACTGCATACTACTGACTTAACCCCTTCTGGTGTCTACGGAGGACATTTGGAGCTTTTCAGTGACACTAACTGTGCAGGGGTGGTGCTCTGGGAAATGTAGTTTTTGAAACATTAAAAAAGAAAAAGTTTGACTGGATAACGGCTTTTTTCTGGTTGTCAGGAGGATATTTTAAAATGAGCAAATGAGGTTGAATTGAGAAGGTTAGAGATGAAGTGAATCACAGGTAAACTGTGTGCTACAATGACAGCAGATGGAAGTAAACACCAAAACAATTCAGATAAATAGACATAAATGCAGCATCTTGGTCTGTGGGTTGTTCCAAATATGTCTCTTTACATTCCCACATAAACTTTTAACCTCCACTCTGCTAACAGTATGTATACAGACCCATTCCAACGAAATCTAATATAATGGAAATGTGTAGTCACTTCTGTAATTCCATTCAAAAAAAAAATAAACGTTGATAGAATATATCTCCAAGGTCCAATGTTTAATTGATTTCAAGTATTTGTTTATTTTTCATCATAGATTGATGCTCCAGCTCATAAAACCCATAAAAACAGAACTTTAAAAAATGCCTTTAAAAAACAAACAAATACAATAAATACTAGAAATCAATTAAGCAGAGGGCCCTGAATCTGTGATCCCAAAAAATACATGTTTTAATGCACTTATGGAAATGAACACACTTTTCCATGATATTGGAATTTTTTGGGGGAGGGGCTTGATATATATATTGTGTGATAGAGGAATGGGTGACAGCACAGCCACAATGAAAGCATAGCTGCATCTGTGTGGAAGCTCCTCGCAGCACACAGCCTTCGTCTAATTGGCTGACCTTTCCGATATTGAACAGCAGCTCTCCGTCCTGTTTCTCAATTTTCTTTGCCTCCTCATCCTCCTCTGTAATCTCAATGCAGTCCTTGGACCAAATGATCTCTGTCGCAGGTTTGATGTTTCCAATCTGTGAGAGAAGTACGAGAAGACCATGAGTCACCTGCAGGTTTATAAATCTGTGTTTATATCAAAAGCGTCTCCTTTCTTTACCTTGCACTTCAACATCACGTCACACTCGGGTGTTACAGCAAAGTTAAGGTACTCCACAAAGTGAGGACCTGTAAGAAGCAAACGTGGAAACAATTATCTTAAAAACTGATTGACTAACATGAAAGTAAAGGCAACTCCTTACCTTGCTTCCTGACCCATTCTGCTCTCTCAAACTCTGATTTCCTTTGAAGCTCCTTAAATTCTAGACACAAAAGACATTCATACCAGATTATTGAACAGCTTTTTTTGTCTTTTAACTAGTGCTGTCAATCAAAAAAATTACTCCGATTAATCACCCTTTGTGGTTTTGATTACTCAAGATTAATCACAATGTTTTACTGGTTAAACTTACTAGATACAATACAAGAATATGCATCTTTTGGACAAAAACAGGCCAGAGAGGAAATGTTTCCTTCATTTTTATTGTCTAAAATGTTTAAATGTATAAAGTGTTAACTCAGAAGTGTGATTTGTGTGCACAAAACACATGAACAGTAAGATAAGAAGAAGTGTAAAGACTTTAATGTCTGCAGTATTACTGCAAGAAAACAATGATGCTGATATACAGCCATAATGCTGCTCACACATCGGATGCCGCCTCTCTTTTGACGCTCGTCAAATAAGCTGCTCAACGCCTTGATACCCTGGCCGCAGTGTACCAGTGACAAATTTAATTCGTTGACCACATCATGGAAACATGGATGATGTTGATGGAGGAGCTATGATAGCTCTCAACTAGCATCGTTATTTTAGCCTGCTGGCGGACTGGCAGAGACAGGGGAGTGGCGGTTGCCATTGTAGTTGGGCCATCAACGAATGAAGTTCTTCAGCGGTTGCTCCGTGGCGTCAAAGGCAGCAGGCGAGAATTTGACGCCCCAGCCGAATTTGGTGTGAATGCACCATAACATTGACTTAACATCGAAACTTGACGCCCCCACCGCGCTGGCCGCGTCCGGTGTGAATGCACCTTTAGAAACAAACATTGTGTTTCTGCACTTTAAATGCTCCAGGTGAATACTCTATTCCGATTGGCTGCTGGGTGTTCTGGAAGAAGTTCCGGTTACAATGTTCTATATGTGCAGGCCTTTTCAAAACAAACTTTTCCTTCCCGATGTGAACAAAAACAAGCGGTAAGAGGTGAACTTTCTCTCTGAACGGATGCTTTATTGAACCTATCATGACAATCAGCATAAATGTCGCTTTTCTTTGCCACTGCAGTTAAGGTGGCTGCTGGTTTAATTTTCAGAAATTGACGCACGCCACGGAAGCCTGAACCAGCAAAAGATGGTTTCTTCACTGAGTATAATTAATCAGCGTTAAAATATACGAACGAGTTAATTTCTTTTTCTTAATTGCGTACGTTATCGTTGACAGCCCTACTTTTAACACTGCTAAAGAAGTGCTTAAAAATTCAGTTCCCCTTAAAAATAAAGAAACTGCTGATGTTCTGCTGCCCCTAGATGGAAATGTCTTCAAACTGCAGCATTGTTTTTTTTAGTCTGCACCAACTGACCGAGTGAGTGTGCCATCATCCATAAAAAGGGTTTACTTCCGGCTCCAACCAAATGAAGTCAATTCAGTCGCCATTTTCTGAAAGATACGATCGCAGTATTGGTCCGAATCAAAGTTTCACAGTCAACCACTCTCTCCAGGCAGGAGTGAGATTGTTGGAAGTCCACACCCCCACCACTTGAAAGTGCACAACATGAAATCTGTGAACTAAAGGTTTTGAATGTGGGGGCCAGAAGGCACCTGATCCGTCAGTTGAAACTAGAATAACTTGCACTACAGAAAGTACATCTTACAGTCAACTGTCTGTCTGTCGTTTCCTGTTTGAGCCCAGTTTTTTCAACAGAAGAATTGCATTTACAGTCTTACCTTCTCCAATCATAACAAGGCTGGTAGTGCCCTTTGCTTTTCCATCCACCAGGTTAAAGGTGAACGTGCCCTCGTCTGTCACTTCCAGAGAGTCCATGAACATTTCAATGATCCCCGTGGATGTGTTGAAGTTCATGCTGTATTTCTGTGGGCAGCGGCATGCAGACTCTGTCATTTGCTGAGAAGAAACTACACAAGGAAACTGACATGGTCGTTACCTTTCCATCTTCAATGATAGCATCGTTGAAGACATACTCCACTTGGCAGGCGGAAGTGAACTTCTCAAGCTGAGTCCAGAAGCGCACACGGCCCTTCTCGAGCAGCTCCATGGCCATCTCACTCTTGAAGGGAATCACTGAAGAGTACCAGAACAATACTTTTAGATTTTTTTCACCTTGTGTTTCAACCCCCCATTGTAACAGTGACATCTGTCAAACACTTTTCTGGTTTTAAATGTTGAGTGATCCTCTCTGTATCGGCTACATAAAAACTGAAGAAAGATCCACGTTGTTATGCAAGAAGCTGCTGTTGTCAGCAGATCAAAGGGTCATTATTCACCAGGGAACTTGTGTTCATGGCTCAGGTCCAAAAGGCGCAGGAGACCTGGAAAACAACCAAAAACAAAGTTGGTCAATGTCACAGCTCAGAGACAACAGTGAACCGAGCCAACAAACAGCTTATGGGCTGACTCACCCTCCTCAGTGAGAGTGTAGCTGGAGGAGATGCCGTCAGTGTTGGTGACCATGCAGGAGAAGGTGCCGAGATCCTCCAGGGATGGGCTGTTGAAGGTTGCTCTGGATCTGAAGAACAGGAGATTTTTTGTGGATTCCTGCTGATCCTGTTAGGAGTGGAGGCGCCTGTCAGGCACTCACTCACCTGCCCTTCTCATTGACGATGGTGAGGCGAGACGTGTCCGTCATTGCCTGGTAGTTCTTGGACCAGACAAACTCTGAGCCTTCCGTCATCTCAGAGCACTCGAAGACCATAGAAACCCTGCCATTGTCGTCCACATCCACATAAATCTCTTTGGTGCCTAAAAAGAGACCAAAGCAGCATTGTTTTTGAGATCTTTGCCTCTTCTGAGCCACTCAGTGGTTTAACAAAAAGAGAAAGATGAGAAATATAAATCTTATTCCACACTGGAACTGAATGTAACACCCACCAGGGCGAGTCTGGGCCACAATTGGACCTAAAACTGCTGAGGGCTTTCCAACTCCTGCCAGATTTTGAGCGCGCACACGAAAGACATAAGATGCTCCTGCCGTCAGCTGGGTCACCTGAGGACAGGAGGAGCCAGGCCGGTGGAAACAGCTGTGTATTGGCTTCCATCTGCTTTCATTTCCACATTCTTCCTACCTTCATGTATTTGCTTTTGTTGGCCTTTTCATGAGCCGCCTTCCAGCCTCCCTCTCCCGCCAAAGCCTCCTTCAGGTCCAGGTAGTAACCGTTGACGGGACTGCGGCCGTCGAACAGGGGGGGTTCCCACAGAACAACAGCGGAGGTGTCGCGAACCTCCAGTACAAGAAGACCAACAGGAGCACCTGGGAGGGAGGAAGATCATTGAGACCAATTCTCAAAAGTTCAGAGTTTAAGGGGAAAATACCACAAACAACAGTCATTATAAAAGTATTTAGTATTGCAAATATACAATGCAAATACTTTATGTACTTCTAGCAAACTGCCGCACAAAGATTTGAGCAACTTTCAGATTAAACTGATTTTTTGAGGGAGTTTTTTTTGGCCTGGCCTTCAAAAAAATGTTGCTGGAGTTTATTTAAATGGGTTAAGAAGTGAGGCTTTTGTTCAGGTTGTGTGCACCCATACTGAACTTCAATCCGTTTGTCTCATTAAATGAAACTCATAGAGTTAAACACCACCTTTGATCCACATTCCTACTTTTTAACAATTATATCTTCACCCTTCTTAGCTGACATGAGTGGAAAGCAGGTTCAGTTACAAAAAAGAAAGTCACTGAATAAAAACAGATGAAAGGGCGAACAGGCTTGATGGAACCGATCCTTTTAGATCAGGGGGGGTCCAAAGGTTTTGCAAAGAGGGCCAGATTAGATGAGGTGAAAAAGTGTGAGGGTCAGCCAATTGAATACTTTGTCATTTCTTCACATAGAACAGAATTACTGTGATTTTTTTGTGTTGGAAGACCAGAAATAAAATGAAGTTAAAGTCTGTCTGGATAAAAAAACTTGTGTCAACATTTAAACTCTATTAACTTTTAAATTTAAATGATATGAACAAGAAAAAATGTTATCTTATTCAAAATGACAAAACACTGCTGTTTTATATTTAACAAAAATACTCCAATTTCCACTTGTCCTGGCAGCTGTGGCTGTCAACTTTCCATTTCATTACTTACAGATGACATTTGAGAAATTAGCAAGAAAGTGTCACAGAAAGGTCCATTATAGAATTGCCACAGGTTTACAACAGCTTATAACAGAATTTAGCCAGTCACAATCAAGAATTCGTACACAGTTTTTAGAAGGGTACTTCTTTGCCTGATTTGATGTGATAGGCTTATATTTGGTTGATGTTTTATTTGGACTCAAATGAATGCAAAAGCTGATGTGGAACTGTGGTGTTGGGTTGTTTCTGACGGCGGGTTTGTCCATCAGAACCTCAGACACAAACTGAACGACAGGAGACAAGCATCGCATGTTTGTTGCATTTTGCTTTTTTTTTTTGATTGTTTGTTTTCAACAGAAAGTCCATGTTGTTGCTTTGATGCCACTCCTGGTAACACAACTAAACTGGTAAAAATTCTAAATATGAATATGACATCTTTCAGTTGTTTAAAACAATCAGAAAAGCCCCCATTGTGATTGATGACTGAATGACTTGTTTAATTTACAGTTTATGGATATTTTTTACAGTGTAGAAGTTTGCTGTGATCATCAGCTGTGTGTGTGTGGGTGGGGGGGTGGGGGGGTCCTCATGCCTGGGACAGTGATGGTCCACTCCTTGCACTCCAGGGTTGCACTGGGAAGAGAAGGTTTGCTAACACCGGCCATGTTCATGGCTCGCACTCTGAACTGATAAAAGACGTTTTCCTTCAGATTGTCAGCCTGAACGAAACAAACACAGAAAACTGTAAGCACATTTATGGAGGCAAAGGAGGAGGAATCAAACGTATCTGGATCTGTTACCTTATACGAGGCTGCGGTCAGAGCCTGGTGGTTCATTTCATGCCATTTTCCATAAGCTCCTCCTTTGACAGTTCTGTAATCCACAAAATAGCCCCGAACATCAGCTCCTCCATTATCAGCAGGCGGCGTCCAACCCAACACCATGTAGTCCTTCAGAGCCTCCAGCAGGGTGACGCCGGTGGGCTGTCCCGGCACAGCTGTGAGGAGAGCACACAAGCATTGAGTTTGTGTAAAACAAATCCATAAAGAATCCTCTTATTGCATGAAAATATTACAGTCCTTCCTAGTTTATTTAGCTTTGGTCACACGTGCGGTTTTGAATGTCAGAGGAGACGTACTTACTCTCTAGAAGAAGGTTTTTTGACACTCAAACCTCCAAAGCCAGGCATGACTCAGCAAACCACCATGCTCTTTAGGAGCAGAATAGTTCAGCCTTCAGTTTGGTCATGCACCAACCCCCCACCCTGAGGAGTTACGAAGCAGCAAAACAGAACCTCAACATCCTTGGGTTTACACAGACATCGACATTTACGATGCACAAACGGAATCTGACCAGTTTGCAGACAAACAAGGGGGAGCATGTTGATGAAAAGATGCTTCATGCAAACACACAAGCGTTTCAAGACCCAGCCTGATGAAAATGGTCTGTTTGGTCATTTTAACATGCTCTTGTCACAGTCTTCTGAGGATGGAGGACACAGATAAAGAAGACTAGGCTTAAAATGCATTTCTGAGTATTTTTTTAATTTAAATTGTAGCTAATCAGGATCAGACAAAAAAAAATGACGTTTGAAAAAGATCTATGTTGTAATGTAAAAAAAAAAAAAAAAAACGTGGGCGGGGCTACAAGCTTTCTGCCAAAGGGAGAAGGGAAGCGGAGTTGATGCACACCAACTCAGAGGCCATTTTCTATTGGTCTCCTGCCGCTCTACAGAAACTATGTCCTAGAAAACGGCTAAAAACGGCATCATCAAAACGACCACTGGGAACACTTTGAAAATAGATCAAAAGATGATTGGAGTGGGACTTTGAACAGTTTTGGGTTATGGAAAAATGAAAACAAAAGGAGTTTTTCTTTTCCATCACTTCCGACGCAGACACGCATTTAAAAGTGGCGGTGAGTGTGGAAGAAAACATGGGCTGAATGTGCTGAAAAGGGAGAAGGCAGAGATGGATTGTGGGGTCACTCACAGATGGCAGGCTGCACCACCACAGCATCAGAATGAGAGGAGCTCTGGCTGTATCCGGCGGCGTTCACTGCCTTTACCCTGAACACGTAGTTGTGCCCCGTGATGAGGCCGTGGCACACAAACCTGGTGAGAATAAAGAATTCATCCTTTCAGCTCATTTGGGAAGCAGATTATGCAGCTTTCCTAAAAGCTTCTGAAATGTAACCATTTTTTAACATATGAATTGGATAAAACTCATGAAATTAAAACGTTGGTTTTTAAAGGCTCAAGAAAAAAGAAAACAATTTAAACTCCGTACCTGGTCTGCTTGACAGGTTTGTTGTTGCAAGCCATCCAGACATCAGTGCCCACCACACTGCTTTCAATGTAGTAGCCAGCTAAGTGTTTGACATCCTGGGAGGCCTTCCATGTGACCACCACCGAGGTGTCTGTGTTCCTAATCACCACAGGGGCTCCTGGAGCTGACGGCAGGTCTGAAAACACAACAAGACTCCATGTCCGTGAAGTCAGAACAGATCTGGAGCAGGACCAAGTCTGGACTCTGCAACGGTCAAAGTGTTTTTAAAGTCACATTTAACGCTACCATCCCAGAGAGCTCGCTTACCAAGAATATCCCCGACGGTGATCTCCTCTGTTGGTTCAGACGGCTCACCCACGCCGGCAGAGTTGCAGGAGCGAACGCGGAAGCTGTAGGATTTACCCTCTGCAAGGTCAAAGAGGGCGTAGCGTGGAGACTTGACCGGCATTCCCGTGTTCACCCTCTGCCAGGCGTCTGTTCCTGAAATACGCTGAGGGGAGAATTCAAAAGAAAGATGTGATGGAGGTCAGAGAATCTCTTTCTTCACCTAAATTCTGACTATAGCAAACCACAGGAATTACATTTTTATTTTCAAGACTCACCACTGAATGAAGGGAGTTTCTTCAACTCACACCAAATTTGGGCAACATAAAATCACCGAAATTCAAAATATTAAAAACAGATGGTGGGTCTTTAGCCCAACAGTCACATTTTAATGTCATTTTTATTGAAAACTAGTAAAACTGCAGCCAAGGCTTCTTCTGCAGGCATTCCAGTGTCATCTGTGCAAGAATAATGCACAGATTTACACGTGGGATTAATCCATCAAATGATTTACGGAAAAACTCCAGATTTACTTTTCTTTGTCATTACAGGAAACATTCATGAAAAAGAACCACTTTAAGTTTTTAGGGTGACTTGAAAGTAGTTTGTCAGAACAAAAACAAGTTTTGTAAATTTAGTCAAAAATTCCCCCTTTTTATACAGAGATGATCATTTCTATTTAATCTATAGAGATTGCTCACCTTCTCTATGAAATACATGACTCCCTCATGGCCCCTCTGAACTGGAGGCTTCCAGGCCAGTACCACATAACTCTTGGTTGCCTCGGTAACCACAACATCAGTTGGCTCTCCGGGTATGATACCCACTTTGGAAGAGTTTGAGATGAGAAGAAAAAAATGCTCTTTAGTCACGGTTCACTTCGTTAAAATCCTCTGGAGGAAAGGGAAGCTCTGAGGGGCTCGTAGATATGAGTACAAGTCCAACAAATTTAATATAGATAATTGATGTCTGTTTTTTTAGATATTCAACTGAATGATAAACTTCTTTGGAGAGAACAAATTGGCGCAGTTTGCAATAAAAATAGAAAATCTTTGGATAATATGAGAAGAACTAGAAACTATTTTTACGCTTCAGTTGTGACAGCATGGTATTATTCATTAATGTATTGATATTTGTCTCATTGCAATATTGTATGGGCTCTCCATTTCATGTTGGTATTTTATTGTTGTTGCATTTGATCTATTTTTTTAAATTCAATTTTATTTCTATAGCCCAATATCACAGCCGTAGCCGTCTCATTGGACTGACATCAGTATATTGCAAGAACAAAAAGTCAAACATGTAAAAGTAAACAATAGCTGGTTGTTAAACAGACTAAACAGAACAAACATCTCTGCCCTTACACCGTCCTTCTAGGTGAGGAAAAACTCATAAAAAACCTTATCTCTTTATGGGGGAAAAAACTAAGAAACCTCATCTTTTGTGACTTTTTCTAACTTGTGTTGACATACGTCTTTTATGGTGTTCTACAGAACGTCGATGAACGAAGCTCCACAATTAATGTGATTGGTTGATTTGAAGTACATTTCCAATGCTAAAAACAGGGAGCAAGGCTGTGGAGCAGAGCAGATTACACCAAAAACCATGTCTAGACATAAAAGTTTAAGAACAAATATAGAAATCAAATCATTTGTAGATATGAACATTGATAAAAAATAAAGAAACAGTGATATATTTGTAAATATTTATGAATGTAAATTCAAATTGTGAATTTAAATTGAACCAAATAAGGGATCATACATGACTATGTGTATCAGATGTTTCTATGTGTATACTTAACTATGCGTCTGTGTGTGTACCTGAATTTGATTGTGTTGTCATTGGAGAGGGAACAGGACTATGATAGATGGTGGCCACACTGGGTGTGCTAATAATATTGGTCTGGGGCATGGCGGTGGGTGGGTGGGTGGGATTTATAAGGCTTTTGCTTCTTCTTTTTTATGTATTCATTTATTTTCCATTTTGTCCGAAAAGAAATGTTATCATGATTATTTATCAAATTTTTAAATAAAATAGCTTTGCTTATCATTTTCGGATATCAGTTAAAAAAAATGCTGTTCATGTTAATTAAGAACTTAAGTAACAAACGTTTAATCCAAAAATATTCTAAAAACGTCTGAAATTATTAGAAGACAGAGCAGAAAAATAACGCCAGGAGTGAGGGCTCTGACGCTTTTTACCTGTCTGCTGAAAAATATACATTTACAACGAAAACAAAACGGATTAAAGGGATTGACAGATTAAATAAAAGTCCCTTTGTAACAGTTATTTGCTTTTATTGCCTCTATTATTATTGAATGATTATTAGTAGTGAAGCTCAGACCCATGTTTGAGAGCTGCTGGAGGAATCACAAGATCAGAAAAACTGTTGAAATGAGTTTTACACTGATCCAGATCTAATCGTTTATTAGCAGCATGTCTGTGTAACGGTGACGTACCGGTGGAGTCCTCCTCTGTGAACTTGATCATCCCTGTCCAGGGTGCTGAAGGTCCAGCTGTTGGTAAAGGGAAGGAGGAGGATGACCAGAGTCACCTTTGTTTTTGTTCATCATGACATTGCCGGCTCTTGCCTCTGAGTCGAGCTCTGTCAGACGGATCCATGGCGACCACCGCCTCAGAGATGCGGGACGGACGGCTGACCCCTGCCATGTTCAAGGCGCGCACCCGAAATATGTAGGAACGGCCTTCAACCAAGCCGGTGACGGGGAAGCGGGCGTACTTGACTGGAGCATCGTTGCACTGAGCCCAGTGATGAGTGCCCACCTCACACCTGCAAAGACCGGGACCTGGTAGAACTCACCTTTGCCTGCTTAGGCCAGTAAATGACTGTTTCAACAGTAGTAGTACAAATATTTAATAGATCGTAAATTTGAGGTTGCTTTTTCTAAACAGGAATGTAAAATACACCATGTATGCCCTGGACTCAAGGACCAGATAGTTTTCACAATTCTGCTTTCTTACTGTGAACTTTATACAACATTTCACCCTGCCACACAAAAGTAAATAAAAATTTAAAAACACAGAATAAAATAAAAATATTTATCAATACTTAAAAAAATATTTGTTCCAGCAATGCTCACAAATTTTACACACATACCACCAGATTAAGTCTACAACCACAACCAAACTGATTGACCTTTGACCTCAGGAAGAGGCTGCCATCTTGAATTAAAAAAAAAAATAAATATATTTATATATAAAAATATTTAAAATTGTATAAATAGTAATCCGGGACCTGTCAACATTTTGATGTATGGTATAGGGTCAAAGGTCACCTGTCAAAATGAGTTTGATTGAAAGTTTATCCTCTGATATGCTCTCTGATACCTGTCGGGTCCATTTAAAGTTTAAACTCCTCTTGGGGGTTTCAATTAATCGCCTTCTAATTCCTTGAGCATCACTTGAAGCGACTCGAAAAAAGCAGAATTAGAAGTTGTAGATTTTGAAGGGCGTTAGCCCGGCGAGCTCACAAACGTGGCGTTTCCCTGTTGCTGGCACATTTTTCACTGAAAAACTGTTATAATTGAAGACATGAATCGTTGGTTCAAGCTGAATGAAACAACATAGCGTACAATACGAACATGTTAGGAAGGTGGGCGTGGTTAACAAAAAATCTTTGTTGCCAAGAAAATCCAAAAATTGACTTTTAAAAATTACATAGTGGTGCAGTGTAAGGGCGGTCGACCTCTGATTGAAAGATTGCAGGTTCAATGCCTGCCTTGCCCGTCCATGTACGGAAGTGTCTTTGGGCAAGACACTGAACCCAACATAGCCCCTGGTGGAAGTGTTTGGCAGCAGAGCCGCCATCAGTGCGTGAATCCCTGTGTGTGTTTGGGTGAATGGGACTGTGACTGTAAAACACTCTGGGCCTTCGAGAAGGAAATAAAGGAGCAGGGTGGCAGTCGGGGAGAGTGAGGGGCTGCTCAGCCAGTAAAAGGGGATAATGGGGGGCATACTACACCACTCACAGCTTTAATCTTTAATTAATACTTGCTTCAATTTGACTCCTGATTATCTAGGTTGATTAATCCATGTTTGGTCGCCTGTGATTGCTTCTTTAAAATGTAAAACAATAATGAAATGATGATGGTTTGGTAGATTTTTTTCTTTGAAACAAAAAAGGTCAAAGGGTGAATAAGGTGAGTTGACCAACCTGTCAATATAATACCCAAGGATGGGGCTGCTGCCCTCCACCGCTGGCTGCTTCCAGGTCACCACCACATAATCTTTATTGGCATCATGACAGCGCACATCCAGGGGGGCCACGGGAACCCCCTCTAACTCCACCTCAGCATCTGGCACACACACAAACACACACAGACGTACAGTATGTGTGTGTGTGAGTGAGTGATGCTGTTTCTAAATCGGGTGGATCTCCGTCACACGCTCTGGTTTCTGGTGTCTGAAACAGCTTTGTGTCACTGCTGTGACTTTCAACATTCTGAAAGCTGAATTCTGAAATTTTTCTTTCAAACTTTAACTTTTTATCTTAAACTCACTGCAAAAACATTACATCTCACCAAGTTTTTTTGTCTAATTTTCAGTTGAAACATTTTGTTGCACTTGACATAAGACAAACTAGGTTATCAAAACACTTTTGTGTGAGATGTCACGGTTTGTTTTGAGAGAATAAACCTTGAATATTTTGCTGAGTCATTTCACCATGAAAAAAAGCATCACATTTGAAGGGTCAATGAAACGCTCAACATGGCCAGAAAAAGAGAATTTCAACAGTCTGTTGTTGTTTGGAATGAAGACTATTCCACGAGAAAAACTGAAGATTTCCTACAACTGGGTACGACTCTGTTTAGAGAACAGCACAAACAGGCTCTAACAACCCCTCTCTTGCAGCGCCACAAATATTGGCCAAAAATCTGTTCCCTATAAGCTCGCCGCCTTGTTCGCGTGTGGGAGGAGCTACCAGCTAATGTTTTTGATCACTACATGATGCGGTGTCTGTATTTCATTTACAATGGTAGGAAGACACGGATGATGTTTGGAGATCAGTTTTTTCTCTTTCAAAGAGCTCTTCAAAAACATCAGTGATCACGTCTCCATGTAGATCGCGGGCCATCCAAAACAAATTAACGGAATGAATTAATGGACATTTTATATAAAGGCCACCAGTTCTACCCCACCTTTACCTCTGACAAAGACATAGGCGGAGTGGGTTTCAAAGCCGGACTTGGTGTTGACGCGGAGCGTGTACATGCCCTCATCTTCCTTGTTGAGGTGGGTCAGGGTGAGGATGGCCCGCTCTCCGGACCAGTGGGTGTGCACCCACTTTGAGGGCTTCAGGGGCACAGCTAAGGGGACACGGTCACTGTTTGTTAGAGCAGGTGGAGTAGCCAAGACACAGTTTTGGTTTGAGTCCTTCACTTACAGTCTCGGTACCACACAACCTCAGGCTGGTACTTCTTCACTGTGGGATAAATGACCACGGTGCAGCCCAGACTCAGCGTCTCGCCCTCGCAGCCAAAGGCAACATCAAACTTGTCGATTATAGTTGTTTCAAAGGTGACTCCATACTCTGGGCAGAAACCATCTGAGGGCAGAAAAGTCCAAAGGTCATCATCTCCTTATATGAGTTGTGCGTCAGAGTCCATCATAGATGCTCAGGAGTTTTTCTTTTTGCACCACCTAAAAGCTTGTTTGATTATTTTGTTAAATAATTTGAAAAAGTTGCAAATGTGATTACATGTCACACGTGTGACAAATGTGAAAACCTTCAATAGTAAAATACTTGTTAGCTTAAATTGAATTAAACAAAACAGCCTAACATTGAAAACAATTGATTTTAAAGTTCTTTCAGAGGTCAGGACAGCGGTCTGCAACCCGAAGCTCTTTGGCTTTACCATCTATCTTCAGTTACTTCACATTTCAGATAATTTGAGGCATATATTCTTATCTTCAGAAGCACCACAGTGTCTAGTTGTAATTTAGAGGTAAAATTCTTAAAGACCCACTCTAATGAAAATTGTGTTTTGGGTGTTTTTAGCATGTTCTTAGGGCATTGTTCTTATGATGGAGGACATGTATGAAGACAATTAAGCTCAGAATTGCACTTCTGAGTATTTCTTTATTCAAATTGCTGTGAATCAGGAACAGACAAAAAAATAACCTTTGAAAAGGATCCTATTTGTGTCGTAGAAAATATGCTGGGCCACAAGCTCCCTGCTCTGAGCTCTCAACAACGAGAAATGAAGTGGGGGCGGGGTTACTTCACGCCAACAGTCCCGCCCACAACTCAGAGGTGAATTTCTCATGAACTCCTGCCGCTCTGCAAAAACTGAGTCCTAGAAAACCACACCATTTTTTTTTTAAATTTTGGTAAAAAAATGGCCTAATCATAATTAAAAGACCTCTGGGAACACTTTGAAAATAGATCAAAAGATGGAGGGAGACCAAGTATATGTATATACATTTATGTTAAAAATAGAAACTTGCACCAAAGTTTTTATGTTCACTTATAAAAGTAGAAAAATTATGAAGGTGCATCAAATGATATAAAACATCACAGTTTCTTTTTTAAATTTTTAATTCAAGCACATCTGCTGAAGCAGGGCGGTCTATTTTATTTAGAAAGAAAACTAGTGTGTGCAGCTGTCAAAAGTAAAAAAACCAACATTTAATGAACAAATGGCTTAATGGTCAAAAATATAAATAAAGTGTTTTTTTCTAAAGTATTGAATGAAAGTTTTGTGGGTTTTTCTGTAGGAAACTGAACAAAATGGATGTATTAAAGGTTGCAGACCCCTCGGTTAGGAGACGAGAAAAATAAACACTTAGGGTTGACTTAAATGTGATTTTCAGAAACATTCATTCATTCATTTTCCAATCCGCTTTATCCCTTTCGGGGTCACCGGAGCCTAACCCGGCTACTCATGGGCGAAGTACACCCCTGGACTGGTCGCCAGTCTGTCGCAGGGGGGCCACAATCACACACCCATACACACTCACATTCACACCCACTGACAATTTAGAGTAACCAATTAACCTGTGAAGCATGTTTTTGGACGGTGGGAGGAAGCCGGAGTACCCGGAGAAAACCCACGCATGCACGGGGAGAACATGCAAACTCCACACAGAAAGGTCCCCCAGCCAGGACTTGAACCGGGAACCTTCTTGCTGTGAGGCAGGAGCGCTAACCACTGCGCCACCGTGCAGCCCCATTTTCAGAATCAATTTGTCAAAACTACAATGAAAAAAGTGAACATGAAATAGCTTAATTTGATAACGTACGTGGTTTAGGATCAAGTGGGCCTGTTTCCTCGCCCTCCTGAAATCCTGCACAGAAACACTTTAGTCAGTGAAGAGGTTCACTTTGAGCAAAATTTACTAATGAATCGTCAGAGAATTCTATTTCTCTCTTAAATGTAAAATAAAGCTCACTTTGACACAACCTTACCTGTAAATTTGGTTGCATTGAATTAAACTGTTACGTACTTTTGACAACAACAGTGGCCACAGAAGAAGCTTCGCCCTTCACGTTCAGAGCGGAGGCGCAGTACTGAGCTGTGTCCAAGAAATCACAGCTAAAAAAAGTGAAGCATGTGAGAGTTGATCAGCGCCTGCTGCTGCGCTAAGGCCGAGGGTTTGATCTCCACAGGCACCGTGCAGGACGTGGGTTGGACGATTACCTACTTCTTGATCTCCAGGGAGTGCATGTTGTAACTGCTCTCTGCAGTGTATTTCTCCGGGTGGGCTTTGGCGTCGATGACGACGTTGTTTTTGTACCTTGGGAACATCAGAAGGACATTGGTTTTAGTGTTTATTTAACTGCAGGGGTGTGGAGCCAAACTGTCTCATGACTTATGGGATCTCCATGTGACGGATGATCCTGGAAGGTGACTCACCAGGCGATCCTGGGTTTGGGCCATCCGGCCACAGTGCAGTGCAGCTTGAGGGTCTTCCCCTCCAACACGGTCTGTCCCCGCGGCTTCACGATGAACTCTGGAGGGTGTGTCAGGCTGTCCGGGTTCATTTTCTTACGAAATTCAAACCATTCCTCCATCTGTAGTGTGACAGTGAAACCATACTAAAAAGGAAAATCTTCAGAGTGAAATTCAAACAACAAGAAGAAGTGTTGAAAATCCATAACAGTAAGCAGCGCTTTTTACCGTCTTCCCCAGCTCCAGACGCTCTGCAGATTCCCTGACTTGCTTGGTTCTGGTTTTCTTCTCCACCTTGACCTCCGCAGCCTCCCTGACAAACAGGTTCCTCATGGCCACGTAGTTGATCCCCTCCTCTGTGACCTCGTCCTCCTGGGCCTCCATCAGACCCCGAACTGTGTCGTGGCTGCAGCAATCAAACCCCCAACACGTGAGAACAGAATGGCAGTCACGCATTCAAGTTATTCCGTGATTTTTCTGCGCTCACTTGGCTCTGAATACAGGAACAACATAACCGATGACTTCTTTGTCCTTGTCCATGGCCAGGTAGGTGCGTTTGGTTGTCTTGGGTAGCGGGCTCAGCTTAACCACCTCCTGCCCTTTTTCTACTTTCACAGACTTCTTCAGTCTGAGAGGGAAAAATAAGAAAGTGAGAAGAAGCTGCACGGAAAGCTGCAGCGAGAACATGAAGACCAACTCTGAAGATCAGAAACAAACAAGATGTACTTTTATTATCTCAGTAAACACGTTCTGTTAAAACTGTGAGTTTGTGTTGAAGAAAATGGTTTTAAGGGAACTTTTTGCCAAAAAGCGTTATCATGTTTACCTGCAAAGATATGTGCTTTTTTTGTTCAAGGATAAACAAAAGCACTTTGTTGGCCAACAAGTTTTCATTTGTTTTTGCACAATGCAAACAATGGACCTGCCTCAGCGTCTCCAGCAAGTGGTCCAAACCACTGACTGTATATAGAGAACTGGACTGAGTGACCCCCCCCCCCCCCCCCCCCCCCCCCCCGACATTCCAAACAGGAAGTACCTGCTGGCTCCAAGAAGGCAAAATCCCATAGACTTCTATAGAGAAATATACAGGTATTACTGTTGTTCTATTGTTCAGAAAACACCATTCTTGACCTGATACCTTTTCCTAAAATCTTGATAATCCTCATTTGTTTTCATATTTTTCTGTAGTTTCGAGTTACAAATTGACCAATCAGATGCCTTAATAAAAGTAGGTGGAGCTTGCTGGCCTCCACATCCAACATTCAAAACGTTTGATTGACAGATTATGTGTACCCCGCTTTCAAGTGGTAGGAGTGTGGCCTTCCAACAAGCTCCCTCCTGATTAGTGAGAGTCAATGAGTCCAATAGACTCAGACCAATCACTGCTAACTAACGATGTCTGGCTCCAACATGCTGGCTTCCACATCACCAAAAAGTGGTGGCTGAACCGGAAGTAAACGGTTTTCTATGGATGACGTCACACTCACTCCAGTTCTCACTTACAATCAATGGTTTGGCATTGCAATTGCCACAACAGTCATTTGGGTGAAACCATAGACCGTAGAAAACAAGGGACAGCTCAACCCCTCCCATCTCGCGTTCCAAACAGGAAGTACCGGCTGGTTGCAAGAAGGAAAAAAATCCCATAGAGTTCCATTGAGAAATCATCAGCTGTCACTCAGTTATTCTAGTTGTCAGAAGAACCATTCTTGCTCTGATACCTTCTGCTTAACATTCTCTTTTTGACTGTGTTTTTTCTTCATTGCAAGTTATTCAAGTTATAAACTGACCAATCAGAAGCCTCAGTAAAAGCATGTGGTGCCCGCTGGCCCCACCTCAAACGTTTGATTGACAGCTTCTCTCGACACTTTCAGTGAAGGGGGTGTGGACTTCAAACAAGTCGAAACAAGCTCACTTCTGATTGGCGACAGTAGTTCCTCTAAAAACGTGACTCACACTGACCAATCACTGTCGACTGTCGACGGGTTGCAATATGGCGGCGGACTATCGGGAAGTGACGGCAATATCACTGGCCTGAGGGCCGGAGGTAAGGCATTTATGGGTGACGTCAACATCTTGTTTTGACCAGTGAATTAATATATGTCAATGCATGGAACTTACAATTCAGTGCCTCAATAAAGAAAAATATAGTAAAAAAAACATTTATTTGTGACCGTCACACATCAACTGCATGTAAAGAGCTGCAAACAAATGTTTCATTATATCAAGACATCTTTCTCTAATATGGTCCAACTGCTCAGAAAAAAATAATTTCTGTCCCGTTTTCCAGTTCCAACATTTCACTTTCTGTCTCATTTTTCCATTGGGTTTGTACGTAGACTGAGAGGAACCAACGTAGAGCTTTCACTCACGATTTCTGCCAAGCAGAACACCTTCTGTGCATGTTGGCCTGCAGCAGAAGCGGTAAAGCCCAGTGATGCCTGAGAACAGTGAGGTGAGGCCCTTCCAAGCACAAAAACCCTGACAGACGACTCACAAAAGAGTTGAGAGGTGAGGCATGTTCAGCCATAAGGAATTTCACTAAGTTAAAGATGTCATTGAGAGAGAGTTGGTCTAAAAGAAATGAGAAAGAGATGCGGCTAAAAAAAATAACTGCAAACATGCAGCAGCGAACAGAAGCCGGTCATATTTCTTGGCTTTCACACGGCGGATTTACAGTTGAGCTGATGGCAAAAATAGCTCTGCTGTCTACGAATATCCTGGCAGCTCACTGCAGCTGAAATTCTTTCCTTGACCCCCTTTAAAAAGTCCTCTTGTTCCACCATGTGCTATAAACCCGACGGCTTAAAGGAGACGCTAACCATGTTCTCCCACGTTCATCCCAACGGGATGGGAAGACACTAATCACTCCAGCAGGTTATTTCACTTCAGGATTTGATCAAAAAAATTCTGACATCATTTTGGAAATGCTGAGGAGCATTAATGCAGAGATCTGAATCATCCTGCTAACAGTCAGACTCCAAACAGTCACCACATTTAAAGTCGTTTTCATCCTCCTCACTACCAGCAATGCAAATGTGTTCTTTAGAGTGTACATTTCTAAACCTAAAAATCTTCCAACCACTGCAAACCACTGAATGAACTCCATGTGGTATCTACAGAGGACGTGTGAGGCTTCAATCATACCAAACGCGAAGGGGCGGGACTCTGGCAATTGTAGTTTACGGTTGAGATTAAGACATCTTTTGACTGGACAACTTCTTTTTTTCACAGCTTTTATCCATAAGCACACATAATAAGCACACATAAACAACAGGTCAGTACAGAAAAAGAGACAAGAGCAAAAACACAGGAACGGAGCACTTAACCTTAACAAGACAAAGGCATACAGGAACAGCTGGGGAAAACAATGACAAGTAGATACCAGTTCATTGTAAAATGCATCAGATACATCAAAAGATTTCCAGCAAAGTCTAATCATGACCAATGTAAGGGGAGTTTGAAAATAAGTGAGCAAGAAAGTGAATAAATAACATTTTCAGAAAAAAATCTACAAATGTTCTCACCGTAAAGCCAGAACTATTCACATTAATACAATGAAGGAATGGCCTCCGTGTCTCAAACATATCTGTTTTGGAGTATGAAAGACAAGTCAAGAAGTCCAGAGGGATGTACTCCATTGTTGTCCTCTGCCATCCTGAAATTGAGGGGGTCTCGTCTGAAATCCAGTTCAGTAGAATCGTTTTTTCTTGCAAAGACTGATAATACATCACAAAGCTTTGTATGATCTATGTTAGTGATCCTACAGCTAGGACAACCTCTAATGAAGGAAATCAGGTCAAACTTGAGGTTCATCTTTCAGAATTTTGCAGATTTCAAGCAAAACATTAATTCTGTGTTTTGATACAGGAGCAAAAATAGTGAGTGAGATCAGCGATCCCGGTCTGACACTTAGGGCAGAATGGAGAGCCATCCTCTCTGTATCTGGAGGGCTCAGGCAACATGTGCCGACGTAGTATCATTACTTCTTTTGCTTTTGTCCGGTTACACACTGTTATTTTCTTTGCATTGTCCTAGATATCTTCCCACATCTCTTCAGTCACGTCTCCCTGACCCCCTCAATCCTTATCTTGGAACCAGCATTGGAACAGCTCCTCAGGCCACCTCTGCTGGAGGCCTCCCCCTGACAGAGAAGCACTAGTTTCTCCGTGTGTGTGACCTTTGCTTCAGCCAGCCATGAACTATCTTTGGAAATAGAGCCTCTAATCAGAAAGTAGCAGAACAGGTCATTCTTTGATATCTCACATTCATCCATAACTTGGTTGAAAGACATAAGGGTGAGGCCATTAAATAAATCCCCCAAAGAATAGATTCCATGAAAGTACAAGTTTTTGAAGGCCACATCCAGAGTTCCAGGAGGGAACCAGCAATTGGAGTAAGAACTGAGGTAGACCCCGATCTGCTTTCCACTTACTGTGAAATTCTCCATGCTCTGACTGCATTGACTGTAATTGAATTAATACAACGTTTTTTTAATGCATTTTAGCTTTTTGATAAAAGGAAGATTACATAGAGGGCAAGCTGAGAGGGACTTCTCAACGTCCAGCCAAATCGAGGAGGTGTCATCCCCAATCCAATCAGCTACTGTATGTTTCTCAAATGGACGCTCAATTGATATGTCCTGATGTCCGGAAAGTCCAACCCACCCAAAGCGCATGGTAGCTGGAATGTAGACAATCTCATCCGATGTCTCTATTTACACTCAACTCTTTTTTTTAATGTGGCAGTCAGGAGGATATGTAAAGAGCTCAAAGCATCCCAAAACTACCAGAAGAATCTTTTCATCTGAGCTAATTATTATGATTATTTATTAGCTTATGGTTACCATGTCTGTTTTTTAAGTCTTGAAAACAATAACGTTGTTAAAGGAAAAGAGATGCTATATGAATAAATCCACACACAAGTTATTGAACTAATAAATCAAACGTTTGAACTTTTGCTTTTATATATATATATATATATATATATATATATATATTGTCTTTCTTTCTCGACTTCGTGATTACTACAGACTGAGCGATTTATAGTTTGATGTCTTTCTTAAACAAAACTTTGGAACAAAAATAATTGTAGCTAAAATACATGATAAAAGACATGAAATGTCTTGTAACTTCTGGTTTTACAGATAAATCCTTGCTCAGTTCTTAAACCCTTCAGCTGATGATTCCACTCCCTGAAGGATATGAATGTTGGTTACGTCCCTCTTCTGAAGGTACACTTTACATCAGCAGCACCAACCACCTGAGCCCCGGTTCTCTTCCGTCCTCTTACCGATGGCTGGTGGTCTTGGAGGTGGAGAAAGCCTGCTGGCTAACAGACGACTTGGTACTCAGGTAATAGCTGCTCTCAAAGTGCTGCTGCTGCTGTTTCTCCTGCTGCTGGTGCAGATGCTGCTTCTGCACTGCTTGTATTGATCCCGACATCATGAAGGTCACCCCGCCAACTTACACTGGCCGTCCTTTCCTTTACCAGCTCTGTAAGTCAATCTCACTGTTATTCATGTAGAACAGGGGCATTAGTGCTGTTGCTGTTTGGGGAATATTATAGAAATAGTTGCTGTTATGACCATCTGTCTTTAGTACAAGCGACTGAAGGGTTAGCTCTGCTTATGGCGTTAAGAGCTGCAGCAGGTAGAAAGCTCACTGAGGCAGCAGCAGGTCAACAGCAGGTCCTCAGTTTCTTCAGTGGAGTTTTAGATTCTAAGTGTTTCATATAAATGCAGATGAGTTCAATCTGTGGAGTTCTGATTCTTTCTGATATGTACATTCAATAAAATGTAAGCGTTCTTAAAAGATAAAACAACATTTTGCAAACTTTGGTCAATTGAAACATAAAAATAAGCTAATCAAAAGTGAGGACAGAACATCCTGTATAGCACTTAAATGCAAGAACATGACAAGAACGTGTCTAATCAAAACAAAAGAAGGTAGATGTGTTGCAAAACAACCAAAAAACAAAAATACCTCAACTTATTCAGCACTACATAAAATAGATGCTCCCAAAAGTTGCCATAAAAGATGTTTCATGATCGCATGAGGAATTTTCCATCTCGCCTAACAATGATCTACAGAAAACAGTTCAGTAACGACCAACGACACAATTTGACAGAACATTTACAACATTTTGAGATTAATAATTGGTTTTGGATGATGCTTGTCTTGAAATACCTAATAATAAATGAGTGCTTAAAACTTGGTTCATCTGCTGGATATGTCCTTCAGCCAACACCTACTGCAAGCAGCAAACGCTAAGAGCTATATCACAAAATCGGTTATAAGCCATTAAACTTTTTATAGTAAAATTAAACTGCAACCCACGCCAAAAATGGAAATAAAATTAACTTTTTTTTTAGGAAAATGATTAATAGGTTATATAGGTACATTATCAGCCTGACACAGTGACCCATGCTGATCTTTGTGACCAACACCATGTCAGGCAGCACTAAAACAAATGGATTAGACAAGAAGCTCTGCAGTTTTAGACAGTTTCATATAAAGACAGGACCCACAAGGACACTAGTTTAATAATGGGAAGTCAGAGTTAATAATTACTTTTTTTAAAAAAGCACAAACAATTATGTGTCACTCACCACAAGGAAGAGTTCAGCAGAAAACAACAGTTGAAAATAATGAATGAAAGGGTGCGTGATTCCAACAAGCAGGTTTAGTTCCAGGCAAAGCGGCAGGGTGAGGGCCGTGGACGCGGTGGCTGTCCACTGAACAAAAATAAGGCTGCCACTCGGCAGAATGCAAAGACCCCGTCAGGACCTTTTAAGGCCGGAGCTGTTTTAAATATAGACCATGAGACCAGAAGGGCCACACTGGGTCTAAATACAGGCCTCGCCTAAGATCTGGATTTCAGATGTGAGCAAAGACAGTATGATTATAAAATTTGATTTTATTAAAGTTATTAGGTGTAATGACATTAAGTAGAAATGTAAAAGTATTTTTTGTTAATGAATAAACTGGTATAAAAATTGTCCATACAAAGACTGTACTGTTATCCTGGGTTTTGTTGCCATCTAGTTGGTAAAACGTTTACTACAGCCACAACCTGAATAATAAATGTCAGTTAAAACACAAAACAGACTTTTGATGGGATTTACCAGTAAAACGAAAAACATATATACATTTATATATATGTGCTTTAATTTTTGAATAAATATATTAAATATATATATATTTTTAAGTGGTTTAGGAGCAGCCATGAAATGGAACATTCCAGAACGTTAGTTTCTTCCAGCTGCCCTCTGATTGGTCCATTTTGATAATGAGAAATAAACTATTGATTCTTCTCTCTTTATTTGCTTTTGGTGGAGTTTTCAGGGCATCATTTACTCTGTGAAATTAATATTTGCTCTAAGGTGGGTCGTGGAGGTTATTTTCTTGACTTTTATTTCATGTACAGGTTAATGTTAATCGTTTAAAAATCATTCGAGCTGCGCTGATTAATCCCGTGTAGCAGGCTAAAGCTAGCCTAGCCTGTTTTTTTTTACAGGTCAGAAGATGAGAAAAATTGATGGTTTAAAAAAATAAATAAAATAAAATACGTGTTTTTTAACAGCGATGTGTTTCCAGGAAATTAAAGTAACACTGTTTAACCGACTCTTTTACCACCGGCGGATACTTGACATTTATTTATAGCCAGATGATGCGACTAAATAATAATGAAAACAATTTACAAAAGCCTACGAGCAAAACATAGATAAATAGCATGGTTATTATTATTAATATTGCAATCAAAATCAGGACCAATATTTACTTTTATTATTATTTATAACTATTATTTACAAAAAAAGGTAAAAGAAAAATCATTTCACTGTAGTTTCGTGTGAAAATTTTAGAATATAAAATGTTTTAAAATCACAATTTATCTGCATATCTTGATATTTTATTTTAAGACAATAAACGATGGTTGTTTTTTCAAAGTTTCTCAGCAATATATAAATATATTTGTGCATTTTGTTTGATTACTTTTGTTTTTTGAAACTACTCAATAACAAAAAACTTTTCTAACATTTTTTAACATGTAATATGGAACCCAACATAGAATGACATTTTGTGAAGAGAAGATCTTAGAAGATGCTCGGTCACATTCCATCTGTCAAACTGTAATTCACTTGAATTAAATGATTGGATGTTGTAGTTCAGTTCTAACCTGTCTCTATGTCTGCATTTCAGGAGGGGGACCAAGCAACAGCCAAAATGTCGAGTAAGAGAGCCAAGGGAAAGAACACCAAGAAGCGTCCGCAGAGGGCCACGTCCAACGTCTTCGCCATGTTCGATCAGTCCCAGATCCAGGAGTTCAAGGAGGCGTTCAACATGATCGACCAAAACAGGGATGGCTTTATTGACAAAGAAGACCTTCATGACATGCTTGCCTCATTAGGTACTCTTTAGATTTTTGTAAAAATGTGTCATTATTCGTGTAGGTAAGATGCATTTAAAGTGGGGTGGGATGTAACCAGGGTTTGTTTTTCTGAAGTTGTGACTTTGATCTGTTCCAGGGAAGAACCCCACAGACGAGTACCTGGAAGCCATGATGAATGAAGCTCCAGGCCCAATCAACTTCACCATGTTCCTGACCATGTTTGGGGAGAAGCTGAACGGCACCGACCCAGAGGATGTGATCCGCAATGCTTTTGCCTGCTTTGATGAAGAGGGTACAGGTTAGTCCACCTGTTTAACAGGGTTTTCTAGGAAAGCACAAATAAAAGCCTTCATTCTGAGAAGTTCTTGGCCCTTTTGAGCGTTTTTTACAGTTTTACAATTGACTCTAAAACCCTTTAAAGCAGTTTTACCCCTCTGTACACTTGTTACGTTTATTTTAAACCCTTTTTGAAACCTTCACACTATATTGTAAATGAATATTATATTAATGTTGGATTGGTGTCACTCCTATGTTACTAAAAACAGCCTACGTGGTTGGCAAACGCACCGTTTCCTCACTTCTAAGGGTTAATAATGATGTTTCTAATAAACTCCAATTATTTTTTAATGGCTGAGATTTTGAAATATATTTTTTGTTGTAAAAATATCTAATAATAGGGTGGGTTCAAAAATATGTCAGGTTTCTTCAGAATGACTTTTTATAGCAAAATGTATATAAACTATCTAAAAAAAGAGCTGGTAGATTATCTTTATAAAGTAGGATTCTGATTCTTTTTAGCAGAGACACGAGTGACGCTCCTGGATGGTCCCAACGAGTGTTTTCTCCCTGCAGGTCTGATTCAGGAGGAGTACCTCAGGGAGCTGCTCACCACCATGGGCGACAGGTTCACAGATGAAGACGTGGACGAGCTCTTCCGCGAGGCGCCCATCGACAAGAAGGGCAACTTCAACTACGTAGCTTTCACACGCATTCTCAAACATGGAGCCAAGGACAAGGACGATTAGAGCTTCGCCGATTGTTTGGCTTGTAGAAATGTCGCGGCGTTCTTCGTGTTCAGTGGGTTTCATGTATTTTCTATCAGCTGTACTCTGTGGTTGAGCTCATGGAAAAGCTTCACTGTGGTTTTACCTGCTGATGGTCTTTTGTTGAAGCTGCGTGCTGGACCTCTCGGTCCTCCACCAATCCTACTTTAAAGCTCATTTGCACATTTGTGGGGGGGTTCTCTACTCAGGTCTCTGTGTAAACTACCTGAGTCACAGAGAGCTTGTTGGGTAAAGCTGGAGGCACAGCAGATGTCTCCAGAACTTTCAGAATAAAATGTTCTGAAATTATTCAATGACTGTTTCGTTACCATAAAAGGTTTATTTAAAAAGCAGCAAGGAGGATGTGGTGAATCAGCATGATTCATTGACACCATGACAACACCAAACATCTTAGTTTCAAAGACACGACCTCAGACCTTATATTCCATAACATCTGCAGATGGATCATTAGGAAACAGTTTTTATAGGGAAATATATGAAGGAGCGTCTCTGAATCATTTTATATCAGTCAATTCTGCACATAAAACGCTGTGTGGATCATAGTGGCTTCAACTATCTGGACATGCTCTGAAAAACAGGATCATCTTAAGGCCCTGTAGTGTTTCATTTCAGTAACACCGAGTCTTACTCCGTTAACCTTTTGATCTATTTTCAAAGTGTTTCCAGTGGTCTCTTAATTATGAATATGCTGTTTTTAGCTAAAGCCTAAAAAACCTGTGTTGTTTTCTTGGACAGTTCTGATCCAGATTCCAGCTCAGACGAGGAAAACAAAGACGTTCATGGATCTATTTGTCTGCATGTAATGTAATTTTTTATATCTGTCCTCCATCATCAGAATAATGCCACTAGAACATGTTAAAAACCCAATTTAGAGTGGGCCTTTCAGTGAAGCTCACCGTGTAAAAAGATGGGCAATGGGGAGTGGGGCCGGCTTACTCTGGGCCAACAGTCCCACCTACAGAGGTGAATTTCTAATGAACTCCTGCTGCTCTGCAGAAATTATGTCCTAGAAAACAACACAGGTTTTTTTTATTTTGGCTGAAAATGGCATAAACATCATTAAAATACACTTTGGAAATAGATCAATACGAGGATTCCACAGATTATTTTGTAAAAAAAAAAAAAAATCAAAACATTTGGGAGAATGATTCCCACTGTTTTGTTTTGGCAAAAAATATGAACAGATGTAATTTTTCTGCAACAGTTGAAATTTTAATAAACATGCAGACTGTGAAAGAAAACTCAGACGATGACAGTCTGGTTTGCCAAATTTGACTTTTACATCTTTTTTATAACAAAAATACAACTCTGTAAATTCACATGATCACAAAGCTTTTTAAGTTCACGCAGTCTGAGCATCTAAAGAGGGTTGATTTACTCCTATGGATCAGGCTGCGTGGGACTGACGGCTGTAACCGAGCAGAACAGCTGAAGGCTGATGGGGGGGGGAAATGCCACAGAACAGATGCAGGATTTTGGCTATGAGATCCACAAAACATCAAAGCACCACTGATGCTCCTGTTGGTGAGTTTGAATGCCTGAGATGCATTTTCATCTACTACTGACCCTCAAAAGCTGTCATGTACTCAGCAAAGTCATGAACCAGCATTTCAACCTTTCAACGCAGTTCTGTTATGAAGCACATCACACTGAAAAATAAATAAAAACTGCTTCACATTTGAAGCTGTTGGAACACTTTGCTCACAGAGCAACAGATAGCACACAGTAAGGGAGACAATTTCAGTCTGCCAGAGCCAAGTTTTTCGACTGGATCTTTGATAGGTGGTCTGATATACAGGCTTCCAGTCTGTCGCACTGGGCCAGGAAGTCCTGTGGCGATTAAAAAGAGGGTTCAGTTTTTTCATCATTTTCAGTGTTTTCAACAAAAGCAGAATAAAAGACAAATACAGGCTAACCTGGACAGTTTTTACAAGACCCTTTTTCTTCACTCTGAAGTCATTAAAATTCTCCGGGACAGACTTAAGAGGAGAAAGAGTGGTGTTTGTTAGAAATGACAAACACTTGAGGATAAAAATCCAAAAGAGATTATTACCATGGCGTCCATCTGCTCCAGAATCTTCATGAACTGCTCAGCAGCAACTTTAACTCTTTGGTCAAGTTTACTCAAAGCCTCTGCCTGGAGGTCTTTGGCCAGGAAGCCCTGCAGAGGAAAGAAATATTACTAAAATAATGAACGACAAATCTGATGATGATTTTCGAGATCCAGGATTTGTGGCTCACATTCTTCAGTCCAGTTAACTCCCCGTCCACCTTCTCAAGCTTCTTGGCGGTCACTTCCACTGATTTTTCAATGTCTTTCAGCTTCTTCAGTTCTGCTTCTTCCTCTGGGCTGTTCTGTTTGTACAGTGTTGTCAGTAGGATCTGTGCACACCAACAGGATCAGGGCAGGGCCGCACGTCTTACCCGCTTCCCGATCATCATGAGTTTACAGCCTTCTTTAATCCCGTAGGTAGAAAGGCTCTCTTCCATCTCCTTCAGAGACTTCCCTGAAACGTCACAGATCTTAGACATTTTCTGAAACAGCAGATGCACCGAGACAAACAGACTTTTAACAAAGTGCTTCTAATGACTCATTCCTTTCAAGAATGACCTTTTTATCCTGAGATAATTAGCAAATTAAAAACTGGTAACCATGACAACAGTTCTTTTGGTTTTGTTTGATTTTTTTGTGTGATTGTGTGTGTTGCTACTGGATCAGCTGGTTGATTAGTTTACATTTTCATTTCAGAAGCAATCACCAACATGAATGTAAAGTCCAGGCTTAATTATGTGATGCATTTAGATGAATGAATGTGGGTCAAAAAAGGAAAACAAACCTTTAAAGATGAGTTTTTGAGAGGCGGGTGGAACACCTGTGGCTTGACAGAGAGCTTCTGATAAATCCTTAACTGCGGGTCCTTTTCCATCATCTGGACTTGTTAATTTGATGTTGTGTTTAACTGAACCTGAAAGAAATTCAAGCAGTTATTTCAAAAAAGATAAGCAAGGAGTTTAGTCGGTTTTCAAAGATCTAGCTCAAAATAAAATCCTAGTAAGAAAAAGTTCTAAACGTATTCATTACGTAAAAACATGTTTGTGTATGTCATTTCCAAACCTCAATTGTGAAGCCACGAAACATCATCTCGAAAAATTACAAATATTTACTTTTACTGATTAAATTAAATGAGTACTTTGGATCCCCTATTAAAAGTGAGACCTACTGAAGCTGTTTAGTATGAACACATCTCCAGAGACTCATTTAGGGTTGTTCCACAACAGAAAAATGTGTAGAAATATGAATAAAATAAGGAGGTCTTCATTTGGCTTTTAATCTGAAAAACAAAATCTAGATTACCCCGTCCCCCCCATCACGTTTTCTGCAATGTTTAAAATAAAGTAACGCATGAGATTTACTTAAATGATGAATACATATTTGAAAAATAACACATTTTGCAGTTTGAACTAACAAGGAAATCGGTTAACTAACATATCTCGTGCTTAACAAATAATACTAATTCATTTCAAAAATATAATATTTGATCCGACAGCTGAAGTTGTTTGGTTTTTTTTTTTTTTCGTGTGTGCTACAAAAGCAGAGCATTTCAGAGCTGAAGTCACGTCTAAAACACGTCAGAATGACCCGGTTCAGTCTCCGTTTGCTTAGAATCAAAACGTTTTCCTACCGTAAGTGACTATCAGGTTTATAGTTTGGTCAGACATTTTTTTGTGTGTGTTTGTTTCCTCTACCAAAGCACAGACCAACCGGCGGCTAACTCTGCTATAGCTAACTCCGGTCAGCACCGGAAATGACGGACTGGTTTTTCCGCAGCATTGTAGATCACCCTTTTGATTTATGTATGCATATCTTTTTTGATAAAATCGCTGCTTAGTTTTCTTTTTTAAACCAATGAGCTTCTAAGATACACACATTGACAGTTAATAACGTCATGAAAAATTTTCCTTTTTAGGCGGACTACAATGGGGCAATTGGCTCTGTGGCGCAATGGATAGCGCTTTGGACTTCCAGCTGAAACGAAACGAAGAGATTCAATGGTTGTGGATTCGAGTCCCACCAGAGTGGACTTTGGAACACAGTTGCAAGTCACTTCAAACCAAAACCTAAAGTTTTCACACCTAGCTAATGCAGATTTTTTCCCCATTAATTAATATATTGTGTATTTCATCCATTATCTAATTTTGTTCTTTTGCATCAAACATGTAAAGAAAAAAAAAATTAAAAATCTAATAAAATGGAATAGTGCTCCATACATTCATGTTGTTAACGTGTCTTTTTGTCCTTTTCGGGGTCACGGCCCTAGCCCAGCCACTCATGGGCGAAGGCATGGTACACCCTGGAAAGGTCACCAGTCTGTCGCAGGGCCACAATCACACCCATAGATATTTAATTCACCGGGACAGTGGAAGGCGGAGTCCCCAGAGAAAACCCACACGTGCACAGCGAGAGCACGCAAACTCGACTCAGAGAGGTCCCCATTGGTGATGCTGTTTCCCCCAGTTCGAGTCCCTCAGCCAGGACTTGAACCGGGCAAGAGCGCTAACCGCTGCTCCACCGTGGGTCAGTGTCAACTGTCAGTTTTTTTTGTAAAGGGCCTATATTATATTGTTCATAAGCCTTTCAGTGTAAACACTACTAATTTATTACATCATCTTTTGCACACTAAAGAACGAATTATTTATGAAATATGTATTTTTTTTTCTCACGATGGTAGATAAATACAAACTAATTTAAGAATAAAACTGCATTTCTGAGTATTTCTTTTTTCAAATCATGATCGATCAAGGGCAGATGCAAAAAAGCTCGGGTTTATGATGCAGCAACTGCCACGGGAGGGGCAAAATCTCCCTTCTCCGCCCCATTAAGCATCCATTTGCAGACAAATCGATCCATTAACATTTTTATTTTCCTTGTCTGAGCTGGAATGTGGTGTAAAACTGTGCAGCTGGATATCTTCGATATCGCTTGCTGTTTTTTTTTTTTCCTGTGCTAATGGTAGCTCGAGGTTGTGAGGGTCTGTAAGCTAGCTCATAATTTTTACAACTTTTTTGTATATATAATTCATTTTAAATAAGTTTTATATATTATATATTGTATATTTTTTTAATATAATACTCCGCCGTATAAACTGCAGGGCAGAATCTACAAGAATGAAACTTTACAAAAAAATTGCAAGTCAAACTAAAATACAAATTAGAAGAAATTTGAACAAATATTCCAATAACTCAAGATTTAGTTAAAACAAATTATTTATTCTGACTTTAAAGTTGCCCTGCAGGGCATTTTATCAGAGAATAAGCCTCAAATAAATGACTTCTAACACAGAAAACTGGAAGAATAGGAAATAAATTAATGTTAACACTGACAAACTGATGAGAAAATAAGAAAAAAAAGACAGAAAGTTCAAAAAGAGGGTGATAAGGCCACACGCCAATACAAAAGCTGTAACACAACACAAGGCCAGCAACACATTCGTAGTGTTCTCCGCTCAAAGGGTTTGCATGTTGAAACGTTTCTCTACGTAGAAAAGTGCAGTCTCTGTTGTGCATCTGTGTTTATGTGGCGGGAATCTGCGGCAGACCGAACTCGTCCACCAACACGCCATCCTGGAAACCAAAGAAGACGAGAAGGTCAGCGTCGAGTTCTTTTACAGAGATTTACACAGCGCAAGTATGACGCAGAAAACATCACAGAGTTTTCTTAATTATGATTCTCAAATCATGTCATTTTGTAAGAGCAGCCGATTAACAGAAGACATGGAAGAACTTTCAAGAAAATGTTTAATGGAAAATGTGAACCAACTTTGAAATTTAAAAGAGTTTTAGATGAAAAAGCTTAATCCTAAGGCTGAAAACTGAACGTTCTTGTCTGGATTCATGATCATTCAGAGACTCTCCTGGTACGGTGAGCTTCACCATCCACTGCTGGAGCTGCGTCTGAATGACGACGCTTTCAGCGGGACTTCCGTCTCCCTGTGACCCAGTTTGACAGCTTGCTGTCCCGCATTAGTCCGAGAAGGAAAAATAGTCTCGAAACAAAAAATAGAAATATGCTAAAGTTCAAGAGGAGAATGATCAGGTTCTGATCCATGGATTTGATGAACCGATATTGTGTTATACAGATGTAATATAATTTGATTTAAGAATATAAATACAGCTGTGTGGCTCCAGCTGCTTCTTTAGCTACAGACAGTCTGATTCCAGATCAATTATGCTTTCATAAACTAATCTCAATTAAGCTAACCTAATCTAAACCACAGGAAACATTTTTAAATGTCATGGATTCGTAATCATATATATTTATAGTACCGATAGCAAAACTAATGCTAGAAACAAACAACATGATGTTTTTAATTCTCTGCAGTTCTAAACCAAGTGAACTCTTCTTTCTTGTGATGGTTTTCCTTTCATGCTTTTAAAGACTTTGCTCTTAAATCCGTGTGATCCGACATCTTCACCTTGTTTGTCTTGCTGTCACTGGGGATTCCTTCAGGAATGGACGGAGCAGCGGAAGCCTCATCCAAGTAGGAGCTGTCATCATCCAGCAGCAGCTCGTCGCCAAGAGCATCCAGCTCTGAAAAGCAAAGTTCATTTTCAGGAGAAACCAATTAACATTTCTGTCATAATTAAAATCCAATCGCAACAGTAATATATCATGCGCTCAGCGCGGTGCGCTCCACTTCATTTGCCTGCAAACATGATTGATGTGCAGGTTATTCTTTCATGGTTTTTGGAAGGGAGGCTGCAGCATCATTAAAATCTGCCATTGAGATTTCTGCAGACACGACCTGCAGTTTTATGTTTACAGACCAAAAAAACTGGAACTGTAGACGTACCGGCTTCAAGGTCCTCCTCATCGATATCTGGAGTGCCGTAGCTGCGGCTCAGGGACTCCTGGACCTCACCTGCCTCCTCCATCATGTCCTCCAGCTGGTCCTGTAAATCCTGCAACACATAAGAGCTCGTGTTCAGGGCCGCATCGTCCAGCTGACCAGCCAGGCATCCCTCAGCTACCCTCCTAAAAATCACTCCAACACAGCCAGACTAAACCGACCTCAAAAAAGCAAGACGTTTATTGGTCACAATTCTGTTGTTTACTAATATTTACGCCCACGTGTTCAAATTAGATTATTTCAGCTCTGGGGCAGAGCTTCTTGCTTCTGTTGTTCCGCTGCAGCAGTGTTGGACTGATGGATTGATTGTTTTTGCAATTTTTCTTTCTCACCGCTAGTTTGAGCAAAAATTTTATCCCCGCCACAAACTCAGAAACTCGCCAAAATTTGCACGCACCCAGTACCCGGTGAGAATGAATTATGAGCACAACGAACAACAACAAAAAAATTGTGTCTAAATACCTCGCTCAACAACTCAACAATGTACTCAACAAACTATTTCAAAATCTACTAAACCAAAACACGTGTCGGGAATATCCTAAGGAAGTTTGGAAATTATTATGGGATGACCACAGGACCCTGGTCGTCATTTACTTGCAATTTTGTGGCAAAGTGTGAAATTTGGAGATTTTCACAATTTCACCCAAAATGGAGAAAAAAAAAACACTTTTTTAAAGCAAATTTACAAAGTTTCCCACACAAGCCGCCACCAGGTTAAGTCTACAACCACAATCAAGGTTTTGTTGAGCTTTGACCTCAGGAAGAGGCCGCCATCTTAAATTTCAAAAAAACAAAAACAAATTACTTCTAGTTACTTCTACAAATTTAAACTTCTGCGAGGGATTTGGATCTATCGCCTCAAAACTCTTTGAGCATCACCGTTTTTAAGTTTGTCTATTTTGAACGGCGTTAGTGTGGTGAGCTCGCAAAAGTGGCGTTCCCCTGTTGTTTGCATACACCGGAATATTGTGAAAACTGAATCACGAATTGCTGGATCAAGTGAAATGAAATGATATGACATACGATTCGAACATATTAGAAATGTAGGCAGGATTAGCAAAAAAAACCTGTGTTGCCAAGGAAAACCAAAAATTTACTTTTGCCGATTCTTCTAAAAGCCAAATAGACATGTTCATTACCCCCAGACGAACAAAAAATAAAATGGTTGCTATGGAGGTAAAGCCAATAGTTAAGCCGCTATTTTGAAAAACTTGTATTATTTTTTTTTTGTCCCATTCAGCTCTGACCAGGGTGGTATGGGTTGAGGAAGAGAGTGAGGGTTGGGTAGCAGCCGCTCAGCCAGTGAAGGTGGGTCCAAGGAGGCAGTGAGGATGGGGTATTGCCTGCTGGCCATACAACGCCGCTCGCAGCTTTAATTTTTTGTCATTTTTCCTTCTTAAGTTGCTTTTTTGATGAAGAGGCTTTTTAATGAAAAAGGCAAAACGGGTGTACAGTTTAGCATTGTAAAGCTGAATGTGACATAGGATCACATTTGCATAAATAAAAACAGTAAAAAATCAGCAAACACCAAATGTCTTCAGTCTTATCAGAGCATCACCAACACTTAATGAGTCAAAATGATCAAAGACATACGTCGATCTGATCGAGTTTGACGTCTTTGTAAGCCTTTTTCATTTCCTTTGCTCCGATCTTCATGGCCTCCACCTGCACACAGAGAGAAGGTAGACGGTGATGCATTCAGTCACATGACCTGCCAGTCAGGAGCCTCTGCTTCACTGCTAAAGACGTGTGGCGACAGCCTCAGAGCAGGTCAGGACAGATCACGGGTGGAGTGTGATTAGCAGCTTAACAAGGTAACCTCAGGTTCAGTTGGAGGTTTTTTAACCTCACACAGATGGCTCCTGGTTTCTGCTGCTATGTTGGTGCATGCAGTATGTTGGGTTTGAAACCCTAAACTGTAGATGAGCAAGGCATTAACCAACAGCAGAAATCTGCTCCTGGTGAGAATCTGTCAAATCTTTCTGTGCTAAATCTTTCATGAAATATTTTTTAAATAATTTTACTCTTTGAGAAACAAATTAAAATCAATATTATGCAATAATGCTGAAGGTTATTGATCATTAAAATGTAATCAATAAATAATTTGCATGTTTATGGGAGAAGAAGACTTTTCTTGCACAGATATGATTTCATAGTTTATGGTTTTCTTTGTACTTGTGGTTGGAGATGATTCAGGAGGTTCTTACTGTCGTTTTAGTGTCCTTTAATGTCTGGATGGTGTAGTTGGCCTGCTCCATGTTGAAGGACTGTTGAGCCAGCTGCTCCCTTTGACCTTCATACCTGCGGAGGAGCAGGAGTGCACAGGAGGGGATTTTAGGTTAACAGAGTCTTAAAAACGTGGAACATCCAAACAAAAGAAAAACACTAACTCTTAAAGTCATTCTATAATTGCTTAACTTTATTGTTTCATTGGATTTGATTGAAAAAATAGAAATCGTAAATGAGTCCGAGTCTTAAAAAATGAGCATAAATTGTGGTAATTGTAGTGAAATAACTAAAGTGTGAGACTCACATTCTCTTCTGCTTCAGGACCCTCATGGCCTTCTGCTTCACCATATTCTGCACATGAAAACAGATGAACACGGAGGTTCTTCCTGCACCGACATGTCCAAATACAATCCCATCTCTTACCTTTGAGGGTCCCTCTCTCATCTTCTTCATCTGATCTTTGTACTTCAGCAGCTCAGCGTCTAGCCGTCCAATTTTCTTGTCGATGGACTCTGCTCTGGCATCCACCTGAGGACGGACCAAATGAGGATCACGCTGGTGTGTTTGCAGCAGCTTGAAAAGTTCTCCAATCATGGTCAAAAACAAATTTCACATTTGTTCACCCAGCTTTTCTGAGGGTTATTTTGGAACATTTTTTATTTAAATCAATTTATATTCAACCAGAGAGTTGTTTTTAGTGACACAGGCATCTCCCCAAACATAAATAGATGAATGGTTTAGTGACCATTCATTCATTTTCCAATCCGCTTTATCCCTTTCGGGGTCACGGGGTTGCCAGAGCCTAACCCGGCTACTCATGGGCGAAGGCAGGGTACACCCCTGGACTGGTCGCCAGTCTGTCGCAGGGGCCACAATCACACACCGATGCACACTCACATCCACACCTAGGGTCAATTTAGAGTGACCAATTAACCTGTGAAGCATGTTTTTTGGACGGTGGGAGGAAGCCGGAGTCCCCGGAGAAAACCCACGCATGCACGGGGAGAACATGCAAACTCCACACAGAAAGGTCCCCCAGCCAGGACTTGAACCGGGAACCTTCTTGCTGTGAGGAAGGAGCGCTAACCACTGCGCCACCGTGCAGCGGTTTAGTGACCACAAAACATAAATTAAGTGTATTTCTCTAAACCATGCAGGGGAATTTGTGGTTCTGCATGTTTTTGGTCAGTAAAAAATTAAATAACAAAACAAAAACAACCAAATCACTCTTTTAGAGTGAAAGGTTTCAGACCCTGAAGTTAAACTTTTCGTCTCCTCTTTTGTTTTACGTGGTTTCAGGCTGAAATGTCTGGCCCCTCTGTAGATTGTCTGATGATGATGCTCTTCTTTTCCATCACTCTGATCAGGTTTTCTGCTCCACTGGCTGAAAAAACATTTCAAAATCATGAAGTTCCCACTGCCGTGTTTGATTATAGAGATGCTTTTCTTAAGATTGAAGGCTTCTCCTTTTAATTCCAATTCCACTTTTGTTCCATCAGACCATGAAACTCAAGTCTCCTCTGGAAAGGCTCGCCTGGCTGTTCTGATTCGTACCTGGACAGGTGGCATCCAGGTGGGTCTGCTTTGGTGGAACCCAGCGGCGTGTTGATTCCATTGAAATTCCTTTCATGCTTTATTTTCTTTCTGGAAATTGTGAAATAGTTTCTACCAACATTGTAGGTGGCTCAAAACCAGGGTTGCAGACCACCACAGCAAAGGAAACATGACCCTTGCAGAATGAATTTATGACCAAACGATGCTGCCAGCAGACCGGGTGGAGGCCAGTGTCCTGGCAGCAGCATTTTGGTACGAGCATCTGAAAATGCTGGGGACCAGGACCTCAGCATCTCTGTCTGCAGAGCCACCAGCACTGATGGCAGACGCCACACTGCTGCAAAAACAAACAAAAGACATTTTCTACTCTATAGTTTTAGTAAACAGATTGACTTCTTTTATAACTCTGTTTCATTGGCCTAAACAAACCCATTTTGGATTTTCCAATAAACTGTGGGTGAGAAATGGATGGATTTCACGTTTAATGCATTTAAGTGACTGTTGTAAGTCACATTGCGTTTGTGTGTACATGTGTGGGTGTGGGTTTGGGATTTCTCGACAGAAACACCTGCTGGATGGTTCGAAAAATCATCAAATCCGGCAGATTTGATGGAATATTTGGGATTACCGGCGGATGAATAGTTGAAGAACATTGAACGCGGTTCCGCGGTGTTTTGTTTACCGTCTCTTCGTGGACATGCTAGCTCCTTCTCAGCACCGTTATTTAGAATAAAAACACTCCTTCCGCCGTTACTCACGGTGCTGATACAGTCCGACAGATTCGGAGGAGGCGCTTTGGGCTTCCCGCGTCCGAATATTCGGTTCATGTTCGGAACCGTTTCCCAACCCGGAGTCTTTAGATGTATTTGATTATAATACAAAAAAGCAAAGGATTTCTCTGGAAGTCACCCGGAAGTCAAGCTGCACACGCAAAAGGCTCTGATTGGTTGGTGTGAACAATCGGGACCAATAAGGAACGGGACGCGCTGCTGCCCCTCTGTGGTGAAAGGAGGTACTGCAGCTCTCACAGGAACTCTTTTGTCCCCGCATCTGGGGGGCGGGGGGGGGGGGGCGGGGCGTATAAAAGCAGTCTGGGGGGCGTTTGTCTGTTTCAACATTTGTTCTTTTAAATTTAGATTATTTAGATGCAGGAACCAAAGAAATAAAAGAATGATATAGCAAAAACGTCTCTTTATTTGAATAATAATGTTGCTATTTAAATCAGGGGACACTTCAATGTAAAAGATGTCTGCTCATGTAATTCTTCATGCTTTTATCAGGTCAATCTTTATGTCTTCTGAGGTTCAACTGAGAGTCCACAAACTTTCCAGCATCTCAGGAACTTTTTATCAGAGTATCTGGATCTGAGCTTTTGAACACTTTTGCTGTTTCAGAATTTAAAATGTGTTAATGAGACTCGTTTGAGGGCCCAGGTGAATAACACTTGAAATATTAAACATCTGTCTTTTTCCTGTACAGCGGAGGGCCAGGTGGTTCAGCAGGATGGCCAATGGCCAAAGGATTGGTGGTTCGATCCCCACTTCTCCCAGTTAACTGTTGTTGTGTCTTTGGGCAGGACACTTCCCCCTCCCTGCCTCCAGTGTGGCTCCTCTGGTTATGTTAATGTCCCGGTAATGACAGGAGTGTCCTGGCAGCTGTGCCTCTGTCAGTCTGCCCCAGGGCCGCTGTGGCTACATCAGTAGCTTACCATCACCAAGTATCAATGAATCATAGAGACACATTGGAAGAGCGTCTGGAAAAACTCAGAAAAATCCCATCCATTATTAAAACTGCTCTGCTGTTGAGAATTTTTTATTTGTATAATTGAATAAAAAATGAAAATAGTTCTGCAAATGTCTTTCTAAACTCTTTTTATCTATCCACCCTAACTGTTTACCTTTGAGGACAGGTCTGCAGCATCAGGACCACAATGGTAAAATGGCATATACTTATAAAGGCCCAAAGTGCTTTACAGTCACAGACTCTATCACACATTCACACACTCACACACTGATGGTGACTCCACTGTTGAATACTGGCGCCAACCTTCCATCAGAGGCAATGTGGGGTTCAGTGTCTTGCCTAAGGACACTTTGACACATGGGCAGGCATCGAACCTGCAGTCCTTCGATCACAGGCCAACTGCCCTTTCCCCTGCACCACAGCCACCCGGTGTCTTTGCTCACAACGTCTTTGCAGAAGCTGTGTTTCTTCACTTAACCCCTTGATGCCTGAATTTATTTCCAGTTTGGAGCAGAAGTGGTTTGATGCATCAATAGGCATCAAGGGCTTTATTGCATTCAGCTTTCCTGCAGCAATTAAAAAAAAATAAATTTAAAGCAAAACAAAAAAAAAGAGAAAGGATAGCAAACTTGAAAAATTCTTGTCAGTTGTCCGTTAAAATATTGGTTCCTCTGAAAGTTTCTAGTCATTATTTTCAACAGTTTCTAGTTCATAAAAAATAAGCTTTTTTATGAACAGTTGCATTCTCTCACGTGGAACCAGCTCCTGTTTCAGGTGCATCTTGAGATGCAGAGAGCGGGAGAAAAATGAAATAATCTGGGTAATTACAGTGGACAGTTTCATCAGTGCTCCCAGTACTGAGTGATTTCATTTTACCTCTCAAACCTCTGAGGACCCCTCTTATCTTTTCACTGTTAGGGGCTGTCAGCTGCAGCAGAGAGCGCCGCCTCGTCTTGAAGAGTTTCACAAAAGCCAGCTGGTCACAAACCATGGAGCCGTGAAATTTAAAAATAAAACCAAATCGGTGCAGGAGGTGCAACTCCAGGTCACAGTCATGGTGTCTGCCTCCATGAAGGCTCCTTTTAAGGTAACGTTTTATCGCGTGAGAAAACTTTCCAGAAGTTATTCTTGATTGTTTCTGAACCAACAGTTACACAGATTTCAGGCACTGCTACCATTAGGATTATGGGTTATTTCTTTCCAAAGATTTGATGATAATGTTATGCAGAAATGCTTCACTCCAAGGAGAAACATTAAACTGCAAAGCATTACGTGAGAAGTTAAAAGAAAATACAAAAAAAGCTTAAATGCAAATCTGTAAATCTGTTGATCGAGTGTGTCGGTGGTCTCTGTGAGCTGGAGGTTCGGTGAAAGCACAAAAACTGAGTTTCAAAGGTGGCGAGTCCAGAAATTATGGATGGGTTTTTGAAAAAAAAAAAACCCAAAAACCCACTGAATTGATTTCAGCGAATCCTCGTTTGGAAGATGTCATTGACTCATCACGAACCAGTTTTATTTAAAAATTGATCTTCAGTTTGTTCCGTTAAAAAAAGATTTACGGTCTGTTTTTGAGGATGATTCATGATTTTACAAATAAAACTTATATTTTGTTCAATTTAACTCACAAATACCATAAAAAACTATATGATTTTAAAAAAGACCTGAAGTAGCAAGGTCAGTTTAAAATTGAATCAAATATTACATTGAAATGCAGCCATTTACCTTTCAATCCAAATTCAATTGTTTCAGGAATTAGAGTCAGAAGAATTCCAGAAGATCATCAAAAGTGAAAAAGAAAAAGTTAATACAAAAGCTAAAATCACAAGCAACCCCACCCCACCTTCCCGTCACCCATCTGTGTACACTCTTTGCTGCTAGCTTACAGCCCCTCACACCCCCAACCTCACTTTATGGTACAAGAAAAATGGCGAGCGATTTGGAGCTATCCAGCCGTACAGTTCTGATCCAGATTCCAGCTTGGACGAGGACAACAAAAACGTTCATGGATCTATTTGTCTGCAGGCGGACGCATCAGAATGGGGCGGAGCAGGGAACTTGTGACCCCGCCCAGTGTGTTTTTTACCTCTCAGATATGATCTTTTTCAAACAGCATTTTTTCATCTGCTTCTGATTCATAACCATTTGAAAAAAGGAAAAGCAGAAAATGCAATCATTTTCTTTATACATGTCGTCCATCATCAGAAAAATGCCACAAGAACATGTTAAAAACAGCATTTTTTATTGACGTGGGTCTTTAAAGAGCAGAAACCTGCTTCTAAGCTCACAATGTCTCAGTGTTTTTGAACAGTTGGCTTTTGTTTTTAAATATATTTTTATCTGAGAAACCTCCAAGTATTTTAGTGCATACTATTTAACACTCAAACTGTCCTATATCTTGAAGTTACATTATCATTTGAACTAAAAATTATATATATTTTTGTTCCTAGTCATTGAACTTCCTACTTGACCGAATGTTGGAGCACATTTTAAATAAAGTTATTTTTCAAAACATTAATTGAGTGTGTTTTTTACCCAATGCAGTGAGAAATATAAAATGTCCTTGATTTTTTCAGTCATGCTGGGGTTGTGAAAGAGTTAAAAGTCCATATCTGCACTCTGATCTTTTTTTCTTGACTAATTAGTTGCCATGGTGATGCAGACCCGCTTCAGAATAACTCCCTGTCCTCCGTGTGATCCAAACAAATCTGTGGGAGTCCCTATAGGTAGAAGACATTAATTTAAACGCAGCGCTTCACAGCGTCTCAGCTGTTAACCTCTGGGTTCTTCTGCTTTTAGCAGAGCCACCAATCATCTCCATCTGTTGTCATTTATGGAGAATGTGTGGGTTCAGCTCTGGAGGCACGACAGAAGTTCTGCTGCTGGAAGATCAGCTTCATGCGTGGCTGAATATTTAGTGAAATCTGCTGCAATTGTGACTCATTCTTCTAACTTTATATGAAGGTGTTTTTGTGGCTTTGAGAGCCTACCTGTCCATCTCCTTCATTTGTCATCACTTTTCAAGGAAAACATCTGAAATGAAATCTTAAGTTGCTCAACATTTAAGCGCTTTTGCTCAGTAAAAACTTGTGATTTGATCTGTCGTAGAGGATCTGCGTGGTGTAATAAAATAACAAACACAAACTCCATTTGGTTCGTTTGAGCGCACAAACAAGTGAAGATCCAGATGATTTTAGATGAGACAAAGTCAGATTTGGCAGCAATAACAGCTAAATGGCCCCTGCGACAGACTGGCGACCAGTCCAGGGGTGTACCCTGCCTTCGCCCATGAGTAGCCGGGTTAGGCTCTGGCAGCCCTGTGACCCCGAAAGGGATAAAGCGGATTGGAAAATGAATGAATGAATGAACAGCTAAATGGTCTGCAACCAATGTCCAGACTTAGCTGCTGCTGGTGCTCCATCAAAAGCTTTCCCTCATGGAAAACAGTAGTTTAGCTTCTCCTTAAGCTGCTCATGCAGAGTTTCAACTTTCAGTTCGAACACACCTTCAAGGCCACGACCCATATGCCTAACAATTAGCACAACAAGGCTTTGACCTCAGTGTTTAAGTCAGTGGTTACCATGGAAACATCACTGTTGCTGTCCAGCTAAATGGGGTAAGCACAACGATGGAAAAACAGAGTTTTTTGTTGATTTGTGATGCACTTTTTTTTCTTTTTTCTGCATGGATATGATTCCCCACCGCAGTGCGTCCACTTCACTGGCCATTTCCCTCAATTTACAGCTTTATTAGGACTCAGTCGTGCATGCATGATGCACGTTTTGACATTCAAAGCTAAAGTATACATTGAAATACCCAAAAGATACAGCAGCACATTATGCACACACGTGTGAGGCTCACCTGAGCTGACATTTTGTTTATGAACAAAAGCAGAAGTGGGTTCAGTACAGAAACGGAAGGGAAATTCATTCATTCATTCATTTTCCAATCCGCTTTATCCCTTTCGGGGTCACGGGGTTGCCGGAGCCTAACCCGGCTACTCATGGGCGAAGGCAGGGTACACCCCTGGACTGGTCGCCAGTCTGTCGCAGGGGCCACAAACACACACCCATGCACACTCACATCCACACCTAGGGACAATTTAAGAGTGACCAATTAACCTATGAAGCATGTTTCTTTTGGACGGTGGGAGGAAGCCGGAGTCCCCGGAGAAAACCCACGCATGCACGGGGAGAACATGCAAACTCCACACAGAAAGGTCCCCCAGCCAGGACTTGAACCGGGAACCTTGCTGTGAGGCAGGAGCGCTAACCACTGCGCCACCGTGCAGCCCGGAAGGGAAATGTTCATGAAATCTATTTCACTACTCTTACACTGGAAAATCTCTGTTAGACCAAGAAAACGACTCACATAAAAGTCCCAAAAAATCAAGCTGTGGTTTAAAAATCTGTCAAAAAGGATGAAAAACCACTCGTCTTACACCGAAAGCAGACAGCACACAAACAAAGCACAAACACAAGCTGTTCTCTGCTGCACAAACTGGAATAATAGTTGCTTTGAAAAGGTTTGAACATTAACTATTAGCTTGATGTTAGGAATTCATAGTTTGTCATAGAGTTAAATAGATTTTCCCTTTTTTTGCAAGATCAAATACAGATGTGATAGATGAGGTTAAAAAAATCCAACTTAGTTTTAAAAGTGAGGTTTCAGTTTAAGATGTTGCACAATGCTGAGAAGTCTGTATGTTTTCATTTAAACTAACCACACAGTATTATATCTATTTACATTCAGTGTACAAATGCCTGTTTATCAAGCTGCTAAGCTGAGCTGAAATGTACAAAGAGCGAGTTTTGCTCATTTAAAGTAAGAAACAATTTCAAGAAGATTTAGTTTCCAATTCTGGCTTGTTGCTCTTTCACAGAAATGACAGTCCACACTGATGCTTTTTTTTTTTTTTTTTTTTGCAGAAGTTGTCCTTTTCTGCTGGAGAATTATCTGGAAATGTTCAGGGGTGCAGGTCAGGTCAGGGTCAGATGGCGTTCAGACATTTCAAAAACTTGTTCTGCATGAAGCTTCGCCAAAGTCAGTTCAGTGGCAATTTCCAGAAGAGGATCCCTGAGTTTGAGCCAAATAACAGAAACTTGCATTTTCATTCAAGCAAAAGGACAAAGTGAACCTCCATCCAGCATCTGCACTTCAATTTTAGAACACTGACAGATCATCTTCTGTTTGAAACACAACGCAATCTCTTTTTTTGTGACTGACTTGATGAAAAACCCTCAAAGTGACAGTCTGGAAACAAGCAAAAACATTTCAGTTCTGCCCAAAACTCCTGCTTTTTTATGTACAGCTTTCATAATCATATCAGGGCAGATGCAAACTGTTTATAAATGCAATTTAAAGTTCAAATTTTCCAGAGTCCAGCAATACTTCAATAAAAAAAAAAAGAAATTTTCAATAATCCTAAATGTTTCTCACTTTTTATTTGAAAGGATTTCTGCATTTGTGTTGATGTGACCAAAGACTGACTAAAAGGAAATAACACTTTGAATGAATGAATGAATGACTTTAAATCTGTGAGTTTTTTTAATGAAAGGAACCAAAGTTGTAGAAACCGCGACTAAATGAATACTTTTTGAATGGTTGTTTTCACTGTCATTAAATATGGTTGAAGTTTTGGTTAAGGCTAAGAAAGCAAACTCCACAAATACCAAATACTCAGACAGACTTGTAAAGTTTGTTTCTCAGATTTTACAGATATGGTTGAAGTATTTGTAGTCGTAGAGGACTTTACAAATATTTAATCTTCATGTCTGTTCTTTTACTTCATAAAACGGACTTCAGAAATACTTCAACCATATCTGTAAACTCAGAGAAACACACTTTACAAATATGAAGTACAAGTACATAATAAAGTATTTGTAATAAAGTACATATAAAGTATACCATCTTTGACTTTACTAATACTTTGACAATGTCTGTCAAAGTATTAGTAAAGCCTAAAGATGTAGTTGAAGTATTTGTAAAATTTGAGAAGTAGAAATACAGTTTTACATGTAAATATGTTATTTCAGGTAACCTAAAGTGCAAATCTCCACATTTTAACATGATAACGTTTAATACCAGTGGTAACTGGGGTAATACTACAGCGTGAGGATTATTTGTGGAGTAAAGTTGAATTTCTTTTACTTGTGTCATAGATCCTAACAGGTTTGTTTAAAAACTAGTGGTGATTTGTGTCAGACAAAGGTCATTGGAGTCCTCCCAGCTGTGAAACGGCACAGAGGACGTGTCCATGGCTAGTCATACGGGCCTGGGCTGCTTCACGTTCCCCCGACCTTCAGGGGGGCAGGTGTGATCCCTCAGGGTGCTTCTCACTCTGTTCACCCCCTGACAGTCCCCGTGTCCCGCAGCTCTGGGGCAGCAGAAGTCCCTGAAGCACCTCTTGAAGTTCTCGTCCAGGAAGGCGTAGAGGATGGGGTTCAGGCTGCTGTTGGTGTAGCCCAGAGCGACGCAGAAGAAGTAGGCGGCCATGACGGCGGTGGTCTCAGGCACGCTGGCTGACAGAGCTTTGACCAGGATGAAGATGTGGATGGGGGTCCAGCAGATCACAAAAACCGCCACAACCACCAGCACCAGACGGGTGATGCGCCGCAGGTTGCGATCCTTCTCCCGTGAGCCGGAGAGGAGCCGGACGCTCTTCAGCCTCAGGACCATCAGTGTGTAACAGACGGTGATGATGATGAGGGGGGCCACGAACGCAAAGATGAAGACACAGATCTTCATTAGGGTGTCCCAGTAGGCGTAGGGCTCTGGGAACTGTAGAGCACACTCTGTGGTTCCTGTCAACGGGAGAGAAGCATGAAAAGAGCAAACAGACTGGTCGCCATGGCGATAACTGTTTGGATTGGCTTGGAACCATTTGGCTAACGTTATAGCTGTAAAACTTCACTCAAGATCAAAATTACTCTTTAAAATCTTGCAATTGAATGGTTTAAAGGAGATTTATTAAGTTTATCAGCAGCTTTTGGTTCAGTAAGCAATCATTCAACAAGTGGAAGATCTTTGAATTCATAAAATCTAATAAAGTCAGTTTTGAACTTTTTAGGATTAGAAAGAATAAGTGAAAAGTTTCTGGAAATCATCTTGAAATCTTGGAAGAAAGTTCAGTGCAGTGTACCGTTGTTGGTGTTGGTACTGCCCAGAATCATGGCGGGGATCCCAGCAGCCGACGACAGCACCCAGATGACCACATTGATGATCTTGGCCTTCACTGGCGTGCGGAAGTCCAGGGCCTTCACGGGGTGGCACACGGCCACGTAGCGGTCCACGCTCATCATGGTCAGGGTGAAGATGCTGGTAAACATGTTGTAGTAGTCGATGGAGATGAAAACTTTACACGCCACCTCGCCGAAGGGCCAGGAGCTGAGCAGGTAGTCGGTGCTCTGGAAGGGCATTGTGGTGGTGACCAGGGCGTCGGCCACAGCCAGGTTGAAGATGTAGATGTTAGTGGCTGTTTTCATTTTAGTGTATCTGTGGTTGGAAAGAAGAAAACATGAAGGTCAGCTGAGAAACACATCAAAGAGACAAACAGTGATTTGATTGTTGAGGCGTCAGATGGACCAGACTTAATAAATAAAAAAAAACAGATCACAAACACATCCTGAAATCCTGTTGGAGGTTTAAAAAAAGTTTGGAAAGGTGTGTTGCAATCACTCTGTTGCATCCCCAGCCCTGCATTTGCATCATCGATGTGCTGCAGCTGGAACAGAAACATTCTCCTCATTCCTGCAGAGGAGGACGCCCTGCATCTAAAACTTTTGTTCACTTCCTGCTCAGCGTTGGGCGTGAGAGACAGGCCCGGGCTGCAGGTCTGCTGAGCTCTTTTGAACATCCATGATGTAAGAAGAAAAACAATGATGTGGCGGAGAGGTTCCTCACTGAAATAAGCAGAAACTTTCTCTAAAGATGTCAGCAAACCTGTCCCCAAATGTTTTATTTAGGAGCACAAGATGTGCAGATTATGCACGCCTCATGCACGGATTCAAACATGTCAGCACTGATGCTGGCTTTTGAAAGCCCCGGTGAGTCATGATGAGTCCACAGACCCTAAAATATTTCTGGAAGTTATTGTGGTGCTCTTCTCACAATCATTTATTCAGTCATGAGCTGCGTTTGGCGACATACTGTTTTTTTAAATCAGGTTTTTGTTGTACATCAATTTTTTTAGGTTCAACTTACTAAAAAATAAAAATATTTTTTCCTTCAAAACATTCACAAAGGTAATATTAGTAGTTGCTTTTTGCGGAATGTTATTCAAAAAGTCTTGAGCTCACCTGAAATAACGGAAAACAGATTTTTCTCAGAATTATTGCAATTTTTAAACTTATTTTATTTTACTTTTACATTCGGTTCTAAAGTGGACCTTAACCGGAACAGGTGATGATTGGACTGAAGTCCTGCAGTCCTCACAAAACTGTCATCCACGCTGGACGTCAAAGTGATTTGACCTAAACAATAAGAATGCGCAGGCGCGCTCACGTGAAACATTCAGACACAAACTTAAAATCCAATCTATATGGAAATAAACGCTGTGCGCGCGCGTTTTTGCCAGGGCCCTGCTTATCTGCAGTGCAGTCCATTTCTGCTGGTGTTCCTGTCTGAATGCAAATGAACTCGCACGTTCCCAGATTTATGACTGCACGTGGTCAAAGGCTGAAAAGACGCGATCATTTTGCGCCAATTATCCATTTCGTCTGCGGGCTTGACGCCGCTGCGCGCGCAGACCCGCTCCATCCCGCACTTTCCATGACTTTGTTTTTCTTGAAAAGGAGGAAAACTCACCTGATGATGACATACATCACCAAACAGTTCCCCACTAAGCCCACCACGAACACCACGGAGTACACGGCCACTATGATGGGGATGATGGGCGAAAGCGGCTCCGGTTCGGAGTCCCAGGTGCCGTTGGGGGTGTAGTTGTAGATGTCCGGTAAGCCGGGCTGCCAGGTGAAGTTTGGGACGCACTCCCCCGTCTGACCCGAGGGACACTTGTCCTCTTTGAAGATGTGCACCACGCCGCTCTCCATGGTGCTGAACGCGGCGGCTGCGGGAACTGACCGCTCAACTTCGGCTGAAATCCCCGTGTCTGCTACAAAAACATGGGGGCACATTCATCCATCAGGGTCGGGTCTAACAGAGAGGAGAGAGACAGCTTGCGCTCAAGGACACCATCACACAAGTGGTGCACCACCTCACCTCCTTTCTTCTGCTCCCAAAAAGTTCCCCTAAGGGGGGAAAAGCAGAAGCTGTTGGAACAAAAGCTGAGCTTTCAGGACGCACAGCGGCGGGTCTCTGGGCAGATGGTGAAGGAAGAGTGAAATTCACAGCCTGTGCCACCGCCCCCGAAGGTGCGCACTGGAAGCCCGCACTGCTCATTCAGTGACATCAGAGGCTGAGTCAACAGAAATGACAGCAGCCTGGCTCAGTCAAATCAAAATGTGCTTCTTCTTTCTTTAGATTTTCTTCATATGGTCCAGCTTTCCTCTGAAATCCATCCCAAACATCCTCACCTTTGACTGAGAGTCATGTTCACCATGACATTCCTGCCATTCTTTTAAGGAGTTCTTTTTCAACACCTCTAAAGTCACATCATCTCTGTCTCCCTGCCAGTTCACGTTTGGACTTTTACTGCGGCAGTGAAAAGCGGATCAACAAAAACAGATGAGGAGAAGCAGCTTCAAAGAAAGGAGATATTTTTACCTCATCAGTGCATCTGGATCCCTTTGGGTCAGTTTCCCTGCATCCTTTTCATCACGTCCCCTCAGATCTCTGGGTTTGTCAAACCCATCTTCTGTGTCTGCCTTGTCAGTTCTGCTGCTACCCTGCCTCACTCCAACGACAACTCAACAATCTGAAGATAAAAACAGCCTGAATGAAGAACCTCTGCCATTAACGGAAAATCACAAACTACTCCACTTTTTCTGGTTTCAGCCAGACTGTCACTAAGCAGGTGTTGCTTCCTTTCATGGACTAACAGTAGTTGCTTAGAGACCCACCATGGCCAGGTGTTGCCTGAGCAGCGAAGCCTCTTTGTGTTCTCATTTCCAAGGACCAGGAAGCCTTGACTTTGTGTGTTTGTACAAATATTTGACAGAAACTGTCTCAGAGGTCCTGCTTGAACCTTGAACAGACAACTAGCTGAATCACCTCCACACTTGTCGGAGAGAATGTGTGGATCAAAAAGACACTTAGAGCGTTTGCTCTGACTTATAATCACGCAGCGTCGGAGGTCTGTCGGTGCACTGATACAATCACTTCCTCTTCCCCTTGAAGGTGTTTTTTTCCCCCTTTGAGTTGGAAGAAGAATGGGAGGTACTTTTTTCTGAAGCCTCAAGCAGAGAAGGTCATGGATGAACTTGTTTTTGTGTCTTACTCCCTCTTTACTTCTTAAACCAAACTGCTGCCTCTCTGCTATCATTTTAAATAGCGGCATCATGGCACAGACCAACATTTTCTTGGGGCAAAACAACTTTATTTTCAGGGCTTTCTCAATTAATTTGACAGATGTATTTGAATTTCAGACATTTTCCTGTTACATAATTATCACCGTGTTACATAAAAACAGATTATCTGAGCTTCTGAGAGGAGACTGACATCATAAGCAGCTTCCACAAATACAATGAAGATAAAAACTTTGATAATTTTTGGTAAATGCAAATAATTCCCAACAGAGCTCTGCTCAAAGTTTACATCAGAAAAAGGGTAAAGAAGATATCGAAATTGTGTTTCTAACATGTCCTTGTGGTGTTTCTCTGTTGATGAAGGACATCTTTTTACATTTCCGAGTTTTTCTTTATTCAAATCATTGTGAATCAAAAAAATGCAGTTGGAAAAAGATCGTATTTGTGACGCAGAAAACACACTGGGCCACAAGCTCCCTGCTCCCCTCCATTCTGACGCATCCACTTGTTGAAATAGATCCATGAAAGTCTTTGTTTTCCTTGTCTGAACAGGAATCTGGATCAGAACTGTACCCCCTGGATAGCTCTGATGTCGCTCACCTGTTTTTGGTTACACCGCTAGCATTAGGTTGGGGGTGTGAGGGGCTGTAAGCTAGCAGGAACGCGTGGAGACAGATGGCTGATGGGAAGGTGGAACGGGGTTTTTCCACCCCAACAGTCCCGCCTCCAACTTACAGGTGAATTTCTGATGAACTCCTGCCGTTCTGCAGAAACTGTTGTAGAAAACGCCACAAATTTTTAGATTTGATCTAAAAACGACATAATCCAAACTAAAAGATCAAAAGATGATTGGAGTGGGACTTTAAGAAAATAGCAAAGTATAAAATGTTGTCTTTGCTTTAAAAAAAAAAATCCATATTGGATGAAAGAATGGACCGAAAAAGTGCATCACAATGATGGACATGAAGCCAAAAGAGACCTGTCATCTCAGGAGGCTGAAAATCAGTTTCAGGAGAGCTGGCCCTGAAAAAAAAGCAAAGCAGTGGGTCAAAATTCTCTGCAGGCCGAAGAGGATCCAGATCCCTCTACCTCGTGTTTGACCCTTTAATCATGCAGACGGGCGCTCACAGCAAAAGGTCAGCGATAATTAAAGGTTACTCGGGATGCTTTTGTGGTCACGAACAATTCCTGCAGACCTCTTTTAATTGACCATTAGGACTATTGTCTACATAAAAGTTTGGCTGAGTCTGTGAAAAGGGTTTGAGGTAAACATCAGAGCACCAGGAATCTTCTTTTATTATGAAGGGGAGTTTCCGGAGCAGCTAATCAACAAATACATTTGAAGCTTCAGTCTGACAAAACAAGCCCGAAGCGCCGTGACACAAAGTGTTTAACAAACACAAACCGGAAACAATGTGAGGAAGGAGATGCTCTCCATCCTTTGGTGGTTTTTGGAGCGACCTTTACCTGCATGAACTTTAAATATTGTCTTCTTTTGATGGCAGCAGCCTCTGGTAGAAGAATGCGCCCCCCCCCCCCCCCATGCAGAACCTCAGGAACATGCTGTGCCTGGCATTCACCAAAGGCCGGGATGCACATGACAGCAAGACATCTTGATCTTGGAGCCCCCGTCCCACGAAGCACAGAGGTTTCAAGTGTAACCTCACCAAATCAGGGTCTTCTGTCTTCACACAGCAAAGTTTTTACCCTTTTGAACTGCTTTTTAAATTTTAAATTAATCTTTTCCTCAAGTTAGCATAAAACGCGCTGACTAGATCCTGAGGAGCTGCAGATGTTTCTCTCATTTTTTAGTTTCTGTCACCTGCAGGGAACAAGATGTTTGTGTCATTTGGCTTCTTTGTAAGTGGTAATAATGTTTTCGCATATTTATTACTTAAATAAACGTGCTTTTTGGGACATATAATTTCATAATATGATGATTTATGCCACACACTGCTCAAGAGTGTGAGGGTATTTTCTCAATGCACATATCAAAGTTTTCTTCATATAGGGGAGGAGCCAAAAATGACGACTTCTAAAGCCTCGCTGTACCATGTGACTAAAAATGATTCTGTTTTTTTCCGCAGGTTTTGACAAGGACGTGAATCCCGACACACAGACACTACTATTTACATGTTTTGGATACTTCTTTATTACTGACAGCTTTATTCACAGGACTTCTTCAAAACGCTAGACACTTCAAATTTATACCAGCTGATGTTTTTGCATCCTGTAGATGTCCTACTAAAGAAAATGAAGCCTCAAGTAAGCTTTGCACTGGAGTGAACCAACTGGATCAAAGGTTTCATTGCTTCATGAAGCTTCATCTGCCCATTGCCGTAAAAAATATTTGCAGTTTTAGCTAAAAAAAAAAAAAAAATCAAAAGATTTAAAGACTGTAACAAAGACCAAGGAGTAGAAAGAAGAGGTGGCAGACTGGATGTTGTTCACCTTTTGGCACATCCCTTCAGGGGTCACTGCAGCGAATCAGCTCTTACCGATTCGTACATTTGATTTGGCAGAGAGTTTTTACACCGGATGCTCTTCCTGACACAACCCTGTGTTTTATCTGGGCTGGAGACCGGCTGTTTACGCAAATAACGTAAACCCAGCCGATTCTGAAGAAGAGAAAAGGAGCTTTGTGCTGATATGCAACACTTTACACCAGGGATGTGTTTATGCAATCATTGCAAATTAGCGGATTCTGTGGCATGTCGGAACCAAGCCGACATGAAAAGCTGCTTTTTTCTTTGTCATAATCAGCTGATTCCCATTGATTGCGTAAACCATCAAAGATTTACGGTATGTCAAAGAGCGTGTGTTATTTGGGTGTCTGCAGCATCATCTCTGGTGTTAAGGGTTAACACTACAAGCACCACTTCTTCCTCCTCACACTGTGAGGCTGGCCTTTTATAAGACATGACCTCTCCCATGGACCAGGCTTCTCCCATTACTTGATGCCAGTTTTTGTCAGGCTCTGTAAAGGCCAGAGTAAAACCAGAGTTAGGGTCCCTTTCCCAAAAAGAAGAACTGAAAGGGTTAGCAGAACAAATCAGACAAACAAAGTGATGAACAGCTTTGTGTGTTTTTCTGTAATGTTTATGTTGAAAAAGGAACCTAAAGGATTGTGAAAGGGGTGGAGATCTGGGAATGATGGTTTTTGGTGCATTTGAAAAAAGACTGGACAACATTTTTTTCTCTGGTATTCGTGAGGAAATGGATGTTAATGATCACCAAACTATCGATTTCTTTGATATTTAAGAGAAACGCGTCATTCTAAAAGCTTTAATAAGTGAGTGATTTGTTAGCAGAAGTTTCTCCTGCTCTGTTTGAGGACCATTCTCCTCTGTTATAGTCTTCATCATCTTCACGCTGGTTTCACTCTGAGAGTTTGAAGGAACTGACTGCTGTTAATGACTTGTTTGGAGAAGCTCCTGTTGGGCTCCAGAGGTTTGTCTTTGATGGAAAAAGCAGAAGTTTCAAACAAAAAAAGAACTTTTTCTACGGAAACAAACCCAGACAATATCTTCCTTTTGTGAGAATGTTCTCGTGGGATCTGGCAGCACAGATGTCAGTTAGCAAAGAAGCACTTGGCTCAGTCTAATCCCGGTACACACATCACCAACACTTTTCCACACAGACCAGTGGGTAGAGGAAAATTGCAAACCATTTTATCCCATTATCTCGGTGTAATATGTTGTGATGTGTAAGAATGTCTTTGTTGTGCTCGCCAGGGATGAAGGCTTTCATTTTTCCACGTTTTTTATTTCCTAAGAGCAGATTTTCAAGCAGTAAATTGTTACCTTAAAATTGACACCATATGCAAGTTCCAGTTGAAATGACAACAATACCAAATTTTCTGTGTTTCTGCAGCAGTTAAGCCACTCTAATATTTTTTTATCTGCACCGGCGGTCGCACTGTAATAACACAGATTAGATTTTTTTCATTAAGCTGCACGCTGACCACCACAGCCAAATGAAAACAGGTTATCTGTCCAACACAAGTGTTTCATTGCTTGATAATTACCTGATTGATTTCTTTTCAGAAGCCATCTTGGTGTTCATCAAAGCCCACCGTCTTCTTGGGTAAATCCCTGCAGGTTTTGAACTCCTACATTTGGAGGGTTTATCTCATCCTTCCAGATGGATCCCATCAGGCTTAGTGACGGCACCTGTCTGGATGGGAAGTGAGTCCGGATGGTGAGGTGTGGGGGGCACGTCTGTGACCTGTCATCTTCAGCGCTCTCCACAGGCTGGCTCAGCAGCTCAAGGACAGCCGCACAGACCTGCAGCCCCCGCCGTGACACCTGTCTGTAGAGGTTAAACGGCGGTTTGAAGGGGAAACAATCATCATTGTTGCAGGTTTGCTTCAGTGACATCTCATCTTTCGGAACATCAGTGTCAGAAGCAGAAGGAAAAAGGTGTTTTTGGACATTTGACAAAAGATTTCAGCCCCAGAAGACGTAAAAATATTCAAATTTTCCACTGGATGCAAAAGGTAAATATTAATAAAAATGTCATTGAAAATGCAAGAGCGAACTACCTAACAGGTAACCAGGAAAAGTTATTGATCTGCTGTAACAAAGGGAACAACTAAAGGACGACAAAATGGAAGCTCTGACAACTGAAAACTGGACACCGAAATACACTGAAGATGAAATGAAAATGGATAAATAACTGAACCTGCTGTGACTGATAGGCAAACAAACACAAGACCTGAAAACAGAACCGGAAAAACCAAACTAGAGGTCATCATCCTCACACTGATGTCATCATTTCTGGTTGTTGTGATTGACTCAAAGTCCCATTAGTAGTTACACACCTGGTGGCGTAAACATTTCCCTCCACCACTGACCCCTCTCCTGGGGAAGCGGTGAGCTGCAGACACAGTGCCAAACAGAGTGTCAAACAGGTCTGATTTCTAGAGTCTTTGGTAAGACTCAATCATGGATTTCATCCTACAATCTACAAGCTTTAGGGTGGGCACTCCCCCACTTGGCCACCAAGTTGGTTTATCCCTGCAGCTCCACAGTTACTTTGCAAAGTTCAAGATGTTGGTTGCAGTAATGCAAAGTCCAGCGGGTCAGGTTTCTGTTGATGAAGTCAGTCCAACCACTGACTGTATCTGAGAACCGGACCGAGTCAGTGCGATGTCATCCATAGAAAATGATTCGCTTCAGGCTCCAACCAAATTAAGTCAATTCATTTTTTTGATGGCATCGTGTTGGAGCCAGATGTCATCAGTAAGCGGTGATTGGTCCGAGTCGGTCTGAGTCATTGTTTCTACGACAACCCCTGTCACCAATCAGGAATGAGCTTGTTAGAAGGCCACACCCTACTACTTTAAAGTGGGCTACATAAAATGTGTCAGCCGAATGTTTGGAAAATTGGACATGGGGCCAGGAGGGTCCGCCTACTTTTATTGAGGCAGCTGATAGGCTGGTTTACAACTTGAATAACTGGAACAGAAAAATAATATCACCAAAAAAAAAAAAAAGGATTTTCAAGAAGATGTTAAAAAAATGTATCATAGGAAAAATTGTTATTCTGCCCAACAGAATGACAGAGTAACAGCTGTTTATTTCTCTATTGAAGTCGATGAGATTTTAGCTTCCTGTAGCCAACAAGCGCTTCCTGTTTGAACTGCTAGGGGGGAGGAGTCACTCAGTCTAGTTCTCATACACAGGTTTGGGGTTTGATAAAAGATATGTGTATTATCAAACAAGAAAAACTTTAAAAAAGAAACATCTTTTTTTTTTTTTTTTATTTGCTAATAACCAAATGAACCTTTCAGGTGTCTTATACTGAGCCCGATGTGATGTAACGACACGCTTAACACGTTTGACGTAAACATGCTGGTATGTGGTAGCAATGCAACCAAGAGTGTAACTACTCATATTAACATAATTTTGATTCAAATCATAATTTATGGATGGCCTTCTGATTCATAGTCAATATTAATTTATTTTAAACAATCGGATTGGATCCGATTCACTGATCTAAATGGATTCAGAACATCTTCAGCCAAAACTTCAACAGTGTGACTCAGAGATAAATACCTGCTACTGAACAATACAGGTGAAGTTTTCCAGGTTCTTGTATTTCTGCAAGATAATCAAGTGTAAATAAATGTGTACAAACAAACAAGTAAACAGGAATGAATGTCAAATCCATTTCCATTTGAGTTTGATAAAGTTCATTCCACTGTTTTTTTTCCACATCAGAATAATCCAAAGGAACATTATTAGAACATTCTAGCACACTGTCTGGTCACATGACTTTGTAAACTTAAAGTGTTAACACACATTGAACTGGAATGATGGTTGATTAGTTTTTACTGCATCACATATGTGTTGCCGGCTGTGATGGATCTTGGTCGTTTTTACCTTATGGTAAAATAAATCTACCATGTCTCGATCCAGATGGTATTTTCCATGATTGATTATAGATCAATATATTTAATCTTGAAATTATTTTATAATGGTTTGGGTCGATTTGATTCGTTTTGACTGACAACTTGCCTCAGACAGACTGATCTGGATGGATAAATTGATTCATCATTACACCCCTAAATGGAAAGATTCACTAGTATCCCCACAATTCAGTTCAATGGTGTAACATACGATATTAAACGGAGACACATTGCATCTCTGACAGACTCCAAAATATTTTTACAAACACATTTATTCGCTCTTTAAAAATAAACATTAAAGTCATCTGAGAAAAACTATCTGTAGTGCAGTCAACAAACGTGGAAAAAACAGAACAATCAAGAACTGGAATTTCATAGGCTAAAAACTTGGATTTATTATAGGAGTATTTTAAATTTAGGGAGGGTCAAGGTACTCAACAAATAAAAAACCCTTGCATAAAAAAACAGCCGTCCCCTTAAAACCTACAAAATAAAAGTTCCAAACCAACATGCCCACTGCCTGGTGAAAGAAACAGGAGAAAAAGAAAATGGCAGCTCTTCCCTACAAGCTCCACAAAGATGACAGTTTCACAAGTGTCACACTCTCCACTATACGTGCATGAGTCCAGCCGGGTGTCACCACTGACATCAGACTGGGGCTGTTTTGCTGGTCCAATTAGTCCCTCATCTGGTTCCCAGTCATTAATCTGAGCACCAGCACCTGGTCAAAGCAACTGAGGAACACAAACTCAGAGGGAACATAAATCAAATCAAACTAATGATGATAAAAAAAATGTTGGTTCAGCATCTCATACAATTAACTAAATCAAATTTGTTCACTGAAGCGCAAACAGTTTTTCTCCTTTGCAGGAATAACTTTGTGCACCCTCGAGTTCCAGCCTGCAGGCCAGCAGGGAGCTGATTGCTGTGGACCTTCACTGGGTCATGAGCTTTATGAAGTGAAACACTCAAATAGGGTAATTCCAGTGTCCACACAACACCGCTGATTTGCCAGCAGGCTTCCACAGCTCCTGCTGGATCACAGAACATTATTGTCAGACTTAAAAGAGAGGCACGGAGAACACGCTAGTGCTTGTCATTCTCCTCAGACTCAGCCCAAAATCGAGCTGGAGCCAAAGCTTTTTTATTGTCACTATGGGAACGGACAATCTCTGACCCGTGGTTACAAGAGCAGAGAGATTTGATCGATGAAGAAGGGGAACAATCTTATGCACAGAAGGACCGGTCAGATGAAATCTTCCTAAAGAAGGGAGCCAAAAAAACTAGTAAAAACCAGGAGAGCATTAATATTTAGAAAACATTTAGTGAGTCTCCAGAGAGATGCTTGCCTCGGGAAAGCCTCATCCACCAGCACTGCAGAGGCCTCCTGTGCACACAAATAAACTGGCTCACCTTTTCCCTCTGAACAACACATGTGGGCAGCATATTAAAAGCAGAAAACAAAACAGTGGGGAGCAGAAAGCGTTTGTCCCGGGGTCCAGAGTTCAGGTGGTGTGCACCAGCCTCAGCAAACAGCAGCCAGAGGCAGCTATGCAGCCCCTGCATCAATATTTACCCTCCTGTATCTCTGCTCCGCGCTGCCTGAACACGCTGGGGCGGGAGGGACGGCTGCCTATCAAAGAGGAGAAAACTTGATTTGAATGCCTGTGAACAAAGATGAAGGACAAGCTGAAGAGACCGTAGGCGTGCATGCTGAATGAGAGCTGTTTATCCACCAAGGCTGAAACCTAACGGGAGAATTGCAAGGAGACTTCAGGAAAGTTAAAAGAGCCTGGTAATTCTGGGTGGAAACTCCATCCCTGTTCGCCGTTCCTGGCTGAGTTGGTGTCTTCTGATCTCTCCGGGGGGGGTTCGGAGCTGGTAAACAGGCCCAGTATCCTCCAGGACTATCTGGAAGCAGCTGTTTCCCCCCGGCGTGTTGCATCTCAGATGCTGGTATTTCAGCGTTTGGGAGCAAACAAAAGCTGATGGAAAAAATACAGATTTCACAATCACGGCCTCTGTAAATTCTCAAAAGAACTCAAAATTAAAGCGAGAGAGCGGCGTTGTATGCCCCACAGGTACTACCTGCCCCTATTCTCCAGCCCCTACAAGCAAGGGCTTGCTCGATTGAAATCCAGAGCAGGAGTTTAAGTCTGCAGCTGCTATTGAAGGTTTGTTTTTTTTTAGGAAAATTCAAGATGACGGCTTCTTCTTGAGGTCAAAGGTCAACAATAGTTGGTGTTTGGTTGTAGATTTAACCCAGTGGCGAGTTTGTGAAATTTTGTGAAGATCTCTCAAAGACAAGTTTTTTTTTTCTTCATAATACTGTATGTGGAAATCACCTAATTTTACATGTTGCCACAAAATTTCTGCCAAACTGTAGGTCCGGGGGCCATCCCATAATAGTTTTAAATCTTCTTTTGGATAACCCCCCAAACACACTTCTTTTGTTTCATTAGCAGATGAGTCACTGTCGTGAAATGATAATGCTACAAAGTAGGCGAAGAAAGGAACTGACGCATGGTTCGTGAAAGCGGGGTGAGCGGTAAAACAGAGAGAGTTCGGCGTACAGAGCGGGGAGAGACACAGCTGACCAACTGTGACGTGACTTTCTGTTAGCTGCTTAACCCAATGGACATTTCAGAACATAACCAGTGCAACTTCCGTTGTTGATCAAACTTCTGTTGTACTTCCGTTCTGACATTCTGTGTTGTGAGTTGATTTTCTTCACATTGTGAGTTGATTTTTTTTATGTTGTAACTAATTGTAACTAAGTGTGTTGTGCATTTAAAGTGTTGTGAGGCTTCTGGGCCACCGTAGTAGAGGCTGCTGGTTCACGCTCCCTTGAAACCCATGATAACGAGCAGGACGCTCCTCTGCTGGCAGACGGCTCATCAGTCTGAGCAGAGACGCAGACGAGCAATCGATGATCCTAAAGCGACCTTTACGTCCCAACGGCAGAATAAATGAAGAACAAAGACGTCATTGAACCGGTGGAGGTCCACTGATCTCCAGGGAAGAGATGAAGAACTCTGGTGGAGAACATCACAAATAAAAAAGGTCTTAAATAAAACTCATTTGCTCTCCTTTGTCAGCAGCTTTCATTCTAAAAGACAAATTAGTATTGAACAAGTGTTGTCTGATCTGAGCTAATGACTACTGACCGCTTCCACGGTGGAAGTGTAGTCAGATGAGAGAGATTAAAAGTTGTGTATGAGATGATTTAGTTGATGGTTGAACTCAGATCTTTGATCTCAAAGAGCCGAGCAGCTTCACAGCTAAACATCTTTATTGGAATTGATCATAGCTTCACAACACATAACTTGCAGTTTTGTACATGATCACAGACACGGAATCACCACACATCACTAAGCTGAAGATACGACATAAACCGCTTCATCAGGAAACACTGAGGATCATCTGGGGTGCAGCTGGACAGGGAAACCATGACGTCGTCTTTGCTCCAATTCATTAGAGAAGATATGGAGCCGGTCGCAGAACAGACTCATCCGCTCGGTAATGCTGGAACACGGATGCACGGAGGAGCTCAGCTTCGAGCCGCCACAGCTGGAGGCTGCTGCTGATCACTGGACTGGAGCTGTCTGCCCAGGTACTCCCTGCCAGAGAAAATCAGTGTTACTCATCATTAAAGTTGCAGCTTCTAAATAAAAAAATATACTAATAATCGCCTGAAGTTTGTTCAAAACACATAAAGGAGCACGGCACACCAATTCTGAAATCTCTGCACTGCCTCGCAGTCTGCTTCATGGTTGATTTTAAGATTCTTTTCTAAAAGACTAAAAAAATTACTTTCTTTTTAATCCGAACTGCTCTTAGTCTGTGACCTCTCAGATCCTCAGGTGCAGGTCTGCTGGAAATTCCCAGAGTCAGAACCAAACCCCTCAGTGCCGCCTCACTCCAGCACTGTGGAACAACCTACCTGAGAGCATGAGGGCTTCATCTACGATGAGGTTTGTTAGAAAAAAAAACCCAAAACGTTTGTTTTCATTGATTTCAAGGACTTTCTTTTGTGTTGGGAGGATTTTTTATTGATATATTATTACTCTTAATTAGATGATTTAGTTATTTATTGTATGTAAAGCACTTTGATGTGTTCTGTTAAAGGAAAAGTGCCCTATTAGTTTTGGTTGAAGGTTAACATTTAGGAATTTCAAATGAATGTTCCATGACTTTGGAGCTGACCGGTGCTGCATTCCTGACAGTTTTTGTTCTTGATGATCTGTGAATTAGTCCTCTAAACTGTCTGCTGGCAGTTTAAATACACATATACTTCAGATACTTTTCTTCAATGCCTTTTGTTTTGTTTTTAGCTTTATTTTTTTTCTTTTGGCCATAACTGATTTTTTTCATTGTACGGTATGTGTTTGTTTTTGCAATTCTCTAAAACTCTTGTTTGTATTAATTTTAGCTCAGACTGAACTTTGAAAAAAGGGGTGTGGACTCAAAAAGTTGTTCAACTTCATCCAAAGCCCTTTTTGAACTTTGCATTGTTACACTTGGGTTTATGATGGGTTTTTTTCAGTTCAAAATAAATAAACATTTTGAACAGATCAACACACCAATGGAAAGGACACCGACCTGTGGACACACCCAGCTTAAAATAAAGGGTCACCAAACCCCCAGACGGAGCCAAATTCAACAGGTTTTCTGATCCTACTTTTTAAAAGGACAGCTTTAGCTGGTGTTTTCTGCAGGTAGCATCACCTGTGACTGCAGAGAAAGGATCAGGAACCTGCAGGGATGTGGTGGATACTACATAAAAAAGCTTGTATTAAAACAATAATCAAAACATTTTATACTAAAGCAAAAGGTTTTTCTAAAAAAATTGCTTTGGTGAAATTTGCAACAAGTCAACCAACTTAAGAGGAAACAAATGAAGAGCAGCAAAAAAAAAAAAAAAAAAAAAAAAGAAAAAACTTCAGACAAAAGAGCGATCCTTCCGGAAAACATACTTTCATTTTTAATTTGATGCTTTATTCTCTAAGGAATAAAGAAGAACAGACGCATTAAAAAACTGATAAGAGGGGGAAAGAATCAGATTTGTTAGAGAAAAGTGTAAAATTAGTGTGTTTTATGGCTGCTTGAGACAACTGCCAATTAGTGATAAGAGCTTATTAACTCCATTGTTAAACCAAGAAGAAATGTCTGTTAAAATCAACTCCGCTACTCAGACGGACTTGGAAAGCATCTATCTGAAATGAAACAATTGAAAATAATTCAGCAAAGCACATCCTGTGATCCCAAAGCTTCATTTTAAGAGTTTATGATGGAAAAAATACAAAAAAAAGTTAAATAATCACTTCCCACTTTAGGCTGTAATTTGATTAGAAATAACAAAACATTTAAAAATATTTTAGTCAGTAGGTTTTTTTATGATTGATGGAAAAATTGTATTTTTTTTTATGTTAACATCAACAATGGCCATCATGGAGATGATATGAAACTTATATAAAAAACACATTCATTTTTTTTGTATTTTATTCAAAGACTATAAAAATTAAAATGTGGATATTATAATACAATAAAGATAAATACTACATTTCCACATATTTTCATAAAACTTGACCAAAAAACTTGTTTACTGCTGTGTCTGAGGCTGGAAACACCAGAAACTAACAACAACTAAGTGAGTCATTTTCCATCCGCATCACTGTTTCATTTCCACCAAAAGGATTTGGATCTTCTGTCAAAACTGCAATGTTCACCATAATTCGCATTTTAGGAACAGCTTAAACTGAACTGTGATTAATGAGCTTCAGGGCTGAAGACAGGAGTGTAATAGTCCTGCAGTTCAGCAAACCCACTCACAGCCTGGGTGGAATTACAGCGCTCATTATCCCTGAACAAGTTTCAATGGAGGGCCACACTTCACCGTCCTCTCCTACTGACCCAGACATTATTCAGTGCCGACACACTACACCCAGTATTTTTGAAAGGTCGCCCTTTTCTCATCCCCGATCGTCAAAGCATCGATTTTAAACTGAGGCTTGAGTTCTTTAGAGCTACAAGTATCAAGGGCGTTGCAGCGCTCCAAAAATGAAAAACCTGATTAAAATCTGTGAGGAGTCATTAAGAAGGATCACACTTTGTTATTTTCTTAATAAAAGCACATAAAAACAAGTAACTGTTCCTCTTTTTGAATGTAGTTTTAAATGTTCCAAAAGTATCAACATAATGGCTCAAAGTGGAGAAACGTGAATTTGTGAGTAAAATAATACTTGATGCACAACTTTGCCATAAAAAACATGTAAACACGTTCAGGTTTATATTAACGTGTCTGTTGTGATTACGACTTTTCTTCGATTTGATTATAAAAATTCCCTGTTACATTCTTGTCAAAAGTATGTTGCACGGTCACAAGCTTCAAGCCACAAAACACTGATTCAGCAAAGTGCGTGCGCATGCCAAGGCTCATTTATTAAACTCAAATACACTAGAACTGAACTTTATTGATTCCAAAACGAGGAAATTAACTTGTTACCATTGTTCTGTTGAGAAAAACAAAACAAAACAATAATAGCGATCTCAGGTCGCTTCTCTGGCAGCGTTTTGTTGTTGCTAAGTGACAACGGCTGATGATGTGAACAATGCATCTGCAGACTGTTTCAGACCCAGAAGTGATGGAGAATAGTCCAATAAAGAGAAACAGGCACGGCACTACATTTATTAGGTGTAAAAAAGTTCATGTCCATCAAAAAATTGTAAGAAAACGAAGAAAAAAAAACACAGGTCAGCTAACCTGGAGCCAAAGTAACTGACAGCTTACTCTAGTTTAGTAAAAATACGATGATAAAATACCAAAATTTCTTTTGTGTTCTGAAATTTTATTGCTGGTATTTGGCAGCGTTTTGAACATTACTTTTAAAGAGTAGTTAATTACTTTAGTTATTGGATGAAATTGTAATTAACTTATTTTACTCATTCTCTAATTTAAAAAGTAATTCTCTATTTATTACTTTCGTTTTTTCCACTCATTCTCAAGGGAATAAAGCGACCACAAATAAGATCCCCTTGTAAAATCCACAAAATAAAGACATTGAGACTACACAAGCGCAATCAGGTATTTTTTAGCACCACCTCATTAATAACAGTCTACAGACAGGTTGCTCATTGACGCTACGGCAGTGGAAAGCAGTTTATCTCCAGGACATAGCTCGCACTTCCCTGAAATATCTCCAGTTGCCAAATGCCTCTACAAATTCATCCACGTCCATATTTCCGCTCTCTTTATCTTACTTTGACCAATTTCCAACTCAGCATCAGCACGTATGGGTGAGTGTCTTTTTTTATTTTTCATGAATGTCTGCTTTGTTTTATGTAACTAAGGGACAATGTCAGGGCCAAATGTTCACACAAATTCATTTGTTATATTAGTCACCGATGGTTTCAATTGAACTGTAATTTGTTACGTTACTCAGTTACTGACAAAAGTAATTAAATAAGAGTAATTTGTTACTTTGTAATGCAATACCCTCAACACTGGTTTTGGCAACAGTTTACGGCATCACTGCTTCAACATGGAGGTTGGTGACGATTTGTTGTAACCAATCATCTACATTACCATAAAATGAGTGCTGTCAATCAATTAAAAAATTTATCAGATTAATCACACTTTTGGGTTATGATTAATCACAATTAACCCCAATCTTTGCAAGTAAAATTTTATATGACAATATTTGGCTTTGAGCAAAGAAAAAAAAAAAGACCAAGAGAGAAAATGTTTCCCTTCATTTTTACTGTCTGAAATTTTTAAATTTAGAAAGTGTTAACTCAGATATCCCAGAAATGTAATTTGTGTGCACAAAAAACATGAACAGAAAGATGAGCAGAACTGTAAAGACTTTAATGTCTGCAGTTTTACTCCAAAAAAACAAAGTTGCTGATAAACAGCCATAAGAAACAAACATTGTGCTTTTGCACTTTAAATGGTCCGGGTGAATGCTCTACTCTGATTGGCTGCTGGGCGTTCCGGAAGAAGTTCCAGCCACCATGTTCTATATGTGCAGGCTTCTTCAAAACAAACTTTTCCTTCATGATCTGTACAAAAACAAGCGGTAAGAGGTGAACTTTCTCTCTGAACGGATGCTTTATTGAACCTTTTTAGACGATCAGCACATATATATCGCTTTCCTTTGCCGCTGCAGTCGAGGTCTGCTGGCACAGCCATGTATTGTTGTGTAACCCTGACAACAGGCCGCATTACGTATCAAATAGTCCGCCTTTTGTGAAAAACTGAGATGAATGAAAAAAACATTTTGACAGAAAAGAACTTCAAGTGTTTCTTTCTCGTTTCTGTTTTATTAAAAACATTGATCTTGTTGCGAATAATTTCTAAAATTTCCTCGTAATCAATCTTCCAAACAAATAAAGGTCAATTTACAAAGTAGAAATCCTGAGGGATAAAGTTATTTTGTGCAGGACCCACACATTTCTATTTTGCAAATTGAAATTAAAAACATACAGAGAAAAAAAGACCTTTTCTCAGTGAAATAATTGAATTTTACAAAAGCCGCCCTGCAACAGTTTATGAGGATGAATAGGTGCTTCCTCTGATATCTTTGAGGCTGTCCCTTTGTCTCCTGCAGGAGCTTCTCGGTGATCTCCTCCTAATTGCTGACGCCGGCCTGCAAAGAGCGTTTTCTGTGAGGAGCGCCGGAGGGTTAATGGAGACAGGTGAAAATAATTGGTATCTCCGAATCGCTCATGAATCCAGTGATCTGCAGCCAAGATACTTTGTGATGTCTGCAGGTGTAGCGCCGGAAAACGATTAGCAGAGGCAAAGCGGGGAGGAAGTTAAGGCTCAGAGTATTTTGGTACTTTTATGAATAGTGTAATAATATATAAAAACTATGGATGGATTTCCCCTCCATGAACTGTCACCTTAACGTGGTGGAGGGGTTTGAGTGCTTGAGGGATCTCAGGAGCTATGCTTTAGCCCCTGGTAGGGTCTCCCATGGCAGACAGGTCCTGGGTGGCAAGCCAGAGAAAGAGAAGTTCACGACCCCCGGTATGAGAAGAACATTTATAGATTCAGATACGTCGCCCGGATTGGCGTTATCAGGGCCCCACCCTGCAACGTCACCTCTTTGGGAGGGAAGGAGTCTGAGCTTAAATGAGAGGTACCGGCTAGATATAGTTGGGCTCCCTTCTATGCACGGTCAGGGCTCTGAAACTCAGTAAGAGGGTTGGACTCTACCATTCAGGGGTTGCACTTGGTGAGAGGCTTACTCGTGACCCACCAGCTCAGCCACCAAGTTTTGGAGTTCACCCCGGTGGACAAGAGAGTCGTGTCTCGTCACCTTTGGGTTAGCGACTTTTAAGTGTATTATACAGTTCATTCCTCACTATAAAGAACCCCAAAGCAGTATTTTGATACACTCACGCATTTTTGAGTGATCCTCCAAAAACCACCGCTCTTAGCCGCAGCCCCTCCCATACCTACAAAAACAAACGGGTCCTCACCGTGTGACGTAGACCAGTGAGAACACCCCCTACCAGGAAGAGTCTTTGCTGCAAGCCCCGCCCCCAGGCTAACACAAACACACACCCACTTTCCCCGCAGAGCAGGCGGTGCTCCCCAAAACGACTCATAGAAGAAGTGGTTCCTCTTGGTCTGCAGAGAAAACAACGGCTAGCTTTTTATGCTTTTAAGCAGAGAAAATGTTTGATGAGCCTGCTCATCAGAAATGGTTGGAGTTTTTCTTCGGGAGCACGCAACAGACCAGCCAGCAACTTTTTGTCTGTGACCGCCACTTCACAGATGACTTTGATTTTGTTAACAAAGTGGATTGTCCAGGAGACTGATCCTCAGAGCTGGCACCGTTCCTACAATCAAACCAAAACAATCAAACTACAATCAAGCCACGTGTGGCTCCTTTATCCCTTCATTGTGGCTCTTAAGGTTTTTAAGAGAAATAAAAAATATATAAAAAATAGAATGAATAATGGGTTTGTAGTTTTTGTTAATTTTGTTTTTATTTGGATTTTCTAACATGTAAGATAACTGAGTAAAATTACTGTAAATGTCTAATTTACTGTCAGTTTTTTATTGTTAGAATGCCATTATCTCATTTTATTCAAATGTACAGATATTTCTTGATAATTGGATTCTACATCAATGTCTTGTTTATATTTTATAGTAAAAAAAAGGAAAAGATGACTGCGGACCAGTCATAATGATAAAACAATTCCATATTTAACTTTATTGCATTTTAATTTCATGTAAATCTGCTGCATCAGGAGGATCATTTTTGACACCGGGTGTATTTTATTTGGAAAGAGTGAAAGAAGTTAAAACTGTAATTTATAGAAACATATAACACTGTTCAATTCCAATTATTGTAAATATTTCAAAGCTACCTTTCATAGCTCAATGGTCACTAAAGCATAAATAAAGAGTATTGCGGCTCTTGCTGGGTTTTGGTCAGTAAGAAACTGGCTCTTTTAGCATTGAAGGCTGCAGACCTCTGCTTTAGGTTGACGTCATGATTTGGGCGTCTCCCACAAGGAGCGAAAAGCGGTGCCTCAGAGATCAAGTCGTTTTACTTCCTGGTGTGAAAAGAGTGCACAAAAATAACTCAGATTTCATAAATTATGCATTCTTTAGTGTGCAAAACATAATATATGATCACATTCATGGATATTATTTACTATAAAAGACTTAAGTTAAACGTGGTATAGGCCTTTTAAAATGTTCTTTTTTTTATTTGCAATGTCTGATTTTCAAACTTACATAATGGTTTTCATTAACTTTAAAGATACACTCCAATGAAAATGATCTTTTTTGTGTTTTAACATGTTCTTGTAGCATTTTTTCATAATAGAGGACCTGTATGAAATAATTTATGATTAAAACCTTATTTCTGAGTATTGGATGCCAGAAAAACCTGGGGCTGATGACATAACTACTCAACGGGCGTGTCAAAGACTCTTGCCACTCCGCCCCTCGAACCTCCAAACAGGAACATGAAATATGTCATTAATCATGTAATAAATAAATGTGTCTTAATACATTTAAAATTGAATTTTAATTAAATAGACAGATTAAATGACACTTTTAATTAAATATTTCCAATTTTAAATAATTACACTTTTCTTTGACTATTTAGTGAAGTATATATTTATCTCATATTGTCTCTTCCATCCCACACTGTGACCATAAAATAATTATGTCATTAAATCCTAAAATGTGCTTTTTAATGGCAATTTTAATATTTTATTGCCACATATATTTAAACATTCATTTATTGATTTCTAATTTTATTTATTTAATTCCAGCTTTAAATAATTAATGACACATTTATTTAAATTTTTCATATTAAAATATTTAATTCAGTTTTTTCCTTCAATTCCACACTGGCCATGAAATAATTAAATATGTCATTAAATGTTTACATTTTCTTTTTAATTGCAATTTTAATATTTGAATGCCACATATATTTTAACATTAATTTATTGATTTCCAGTTTATTTATTTAATGCTAATTTAAAATAATTAATGACTTTTATTTAACGATTTAATGGTGTATATATTTATTTAATATTTTCTCTTCTGGATCTCCATAAAATTCAAGTCAGACTTAAGTTCTCAACTCTGCTTTTATTTTGACATCTACCAGCAGATGGGTGTAAACCAAAGAAGCGTTTAAGAAGCAGCTTCTGCTTTCTGGAAATCATCAGGAAGTGTAAAGGGAATGAGAACTTAAAAGCATGTTACTTTTTTATGTTTAGATAAAATGACAGCTTCTTTTCACTGCTGAGTGTTTAACCTGGACCACAGATTTTGGTTGAAATTAAATCAAGGCTGCAGCTGAATCATTCATCACTAAAAGGTAAAATGGAGGCTTCTGAAACAAAGGGATGCATTTATGTTGATTGGTGTGAGAAGAAAAACACAAGGACGAAGATGCAGCCCTCCACCACGGACCTGATGGGCACAGAGCACCTCTTTTAAGAAAACGACTTTTCTAAGCAGTGTAAAGGGCACACTACGATTGATAACAGAGGACATATTCATCTGTTGTTGTCATGACAGCAGGGGCCGGAGATAAGTAAGGACAAGAACAACTTCTCAACAACCCGCTGAAGGTGACGGCAGCTGAGGAAAACATCTTCACACCACAGGGAAACAAGGCATCACAGACTTTTAGCAAAGAAGACCCCAGAGAAGAGATTCAGTGTGAGCCTGGGGAGCTTTTAACTCCCTGAAACATCACCAAAATGTTTAATAATTACAGAGAAAGAAGTGAAAAATCTACAGAACAAATGAAGCAACATTTTTTTTTCGTCTCGCTCAGCTTCATACCAAAACACAACAAGTGTCGAGTCACTGCGTCAGCATTGCGGTCACGAAGAGGGGGAGTCGCATGAGAACAGATGAAAGTGTGATTTATCTGTCAGGCATGATAAACGGCTGCTGCTGCTGCTGTTTCGTGAGTGTGACCAAAAGTCAATTTTCAGATGAAACGTCACGTTTTTCAGGACAGTCCTGAAGTTTAAAGCAGTTTCATAGCAGCTACAGTCAGATTTCAAAATTATTATCAAAAGTAGTAAAGACTACTTTTTTTTGTTCTATTTTTATTCACAGCTAAAGTCTTTGTAATATATTTTATTTATCTAAAAGATTAAAATTAAATCCTGCAACACAATCCTCTCCTCTGTAATGTTTTTCTTTGTTTGATTTTAATAAAAAACTAAAATTCTGGTAATACTTATCACATTAGCATCCGCAGCTGCTCAGAGAACTTTAATGGTGTGTTTCAGATTCAGGTCACAAAATATGTTCATGTACATTTGTTGCTGGTTTTCAGATTAAAATAACAGAGGACTTGAAATGCAGAAGAAAAACCACATGAGCTTTGGAACAAGGTGGATCGTCTCCTGAAATGTTAATCAACAAAAACCTACATTTTGTGCTTCTAAATTCATCAGCAAAACATTTAAAGATTTAGTCATGTTGTCGTTTCCCATTGAGCTTTAAAACCTGGCTAGAGGAAAAATGAATGAGCAAATCTGAAAGAAATTTGATGCATTTGTAATAGCTATGGTTTTGGACATTAACAATAGTAAAATTGAAAAAATTAGGTTTTAGGATGAGACACTTCATGTACCTTTAGTTAAAAATATGCTTCGACCCTTAAGAAAATAGATTTTTAAATGCAGGTAGAAAGCCTTGTGCTTACAGGTGTGCAGTATTATTACATTATGATTAGGCCTACCCATCAGACAGATCCATTAGGATCAACCACTGTCATCTTGCTCCAACATGGCAACATCTGTATTACGCAAAAATGGCAACTGAATTGGCTACATTTTGTTGGAGCTGGAAGTAAGGCATTTCCTATGGGTGACATCATACTCGTTCAGTCCAGTTATCTTATACAGTCAATTCATCAGACAGGCCCTCAGAAAAGCCCTGGACAGGCCCTCAGACAAGCCTCAGACAGGCCCTCAAACAGTGCCCCCAGACAGATCCTCGCACAAGGCCCCGGACAATCCCTCAGACAGGGTCTCGAAAAGGCCAACAGACAGGCCCTGGGTTCTCTCAAGGTGTTTAAAAAAATATATAAAAGTCAGGATTAGACATAAAAAATCCTAAATTATAAAGTCTAAGATATGTACATCTAGTGTAAATGAAGGATAATAGTACGCCGTGCTGGTGACCATAGAGTAATATAATGTTGCACTTTGAATAATAAATAATCTTATATTACTTTCATATAACCCATTAAACATAATGTGTAATTGAACTGAATAATTGGATGTTAGATATTGCAAATTTAAATCCTTCATTATTCTTGACACAGTGTTTGCAGAAGAGGCACTGAGTAAAGTGATTTGGGAAATCAGAGGCAAATCAAGATAAGAATGCATCAAGATAGACTCCCATCCCATTGCCTTTGAACTGAAGTATGACTGTTTTATTTTGAAATGATGGAGAGAATATTGCAAAATGATTTTTTTTTGTTTTAGAATTGGAGGTTAAATCAAAGCAGTTCTTGGTTTGTCTGAAAGATCATAGAAAGTGAGGATTTCAGTCTTTTAGTTGCACCTTTTCTTTGCTGTGCTTTTGAAAAGCTCTTAAGTGTAAAATGTATTTCAGGTTCTGAATCTCAAAAAACGAAAAACACATTTGTACTCGTCACAGAGCTAAAGATTTCAATCTCCACAACACATTAGTTTGTTTGTGAGGACAAAGAAAACTACAATCTCAGCGCTGAGTATTTCCACATCTTCTCTGACCCTTCAAGGAAGAATCATAAATAAACCATCAGATCTCCACAAGGACAAAGGAAACCTGTAGTTTAGTGTGGTGGAACCTTCTCACCCTAATCAGCACAGATCTCCATTGACCTAACACGATCTTCAACATATTTCCACTGACAATCAACCCGAGTGGAGAATAATCAGCAGGTATAAATGAAGAAACGTATGAGGGCGCGCGGCCTTCAGTCATCTGTATGCAGATGAAGGTGACTGTCACCTCCACACAGGAGCTGCTCCACATAAAAAGCATTTCCACAGGATGAAGCTACAGATGTGTTCATACCAGTTGTGGACCATCAGCTTCTGCACTGCGAGCAGGGCGTTGTAACGCACTAGCTGGTCCTCGTGGTGCATGTGATTCATCACCAGCTGTTTTCCACCCAGTTGTTCAATCACCCTGTGATGGGAGATAATGGGAGAGAGAGTTTATCCACAAAACAAAATGCCATTTTCATATTTTAGGTCACGGAATGATCCATTATGGATCATCTACTTTAGGCCAACTGAAATGTTCTGTCTTCTAATGGATCAGCACCCTTGTGAAGGGACATGATGCTATGAAAAGGAGGACAGCTCCATAATGCTCATTGCTATAAGTAAAATGCTCCGACCAGGAACCACAAAAAAAAAAAAACACAAATGCACAAAAATGTAACTCTTGATATGGAGAATACAATTTATCTTAACTGAGAACATAACTTAAAGAGGATCTCTCTATAAGTATAAAATGTTTGACATTTCCAATAGTTGCTGTTGAAACCAATTTTTCCACAGTGGGGTCTTAATAGATAAACTCCTAAAGAATTAAAAAGTGAAAAAGGAAATGTGTGGTAGTGTATTTAAAATGCCCAGAAGGCAAAAAGTGGTGCCAAGAATAAACTAGGAAATCAAATTTAAACTTTTTCTTTTTTTCCCAAATGTATTAAAAAAAAAACTGTCAAACAGCTAAAATGAAAATCAAACAAAACCGGAAAGCAGAGCAACTCAAAGCAGAGAAATAACAGTTTCTCTCTCGTCAACAGATGATGAGCAGCTTCAGTGAACTCTGTTCATACAGGAAAAAGAATAGCTGAAAAAACATTTTTTCAATAACAGCTTGTCTCAGCTGTTTGGCTTCTTAAAATCTGTAGCAAGTCTGATGTCTTTTCCAGATAAAGACATCAAAAACAAAAACTTACACCACTTTTGTTTGGTTTTACATAAGAACAGACTTCACCTGAATACAACAAAGGCATTAAAGACCCAGTCTGGTGAAAGTGGAGTGTGGTGTTTTTAACATTGGCCTTTTTCTCATGATGGAGGACATATATAAAGAAAATTATTGCATTTCTGAGTATTTCTTTATACAAATTGTTGTAAATCAGGAGCAGACAAAGAAAAGCTGTAAAAAATGGTTATATTTGTGATGTAGAGAATACGCTGGACGGGCCACAAGTACCCTGCTCTGCTCCATTCTGATGGATCCACTTGCAGACAAATAGATCCATGAATGTCTTTGTTTTCCTCGTCTGAGCTGGAATCTGGATCAGAACTGTAGGGCTGGATAGCTCCAATATTGTTCGCTGTTTTTGTTGCACCGCTAATGTTAGGTTGGGAGTGCGAGGGGCTGTTAGCTAGCAGAAGAGCGTGTAAACAGATGGGTGACAGAAAGTGGGGGCAGGGTTTGTCTGAGCCAACAATCAGAAGTGGATTTCTGATGAACTTCTGCCGCTCAGCAGAAACTATGTCCTAGAAAATTATTGATTTAGGCTAAAAACGGCATCATCATAATTAAAAGACCACTGGCAGCACTGGAAAAAAAACCTCAAAAGATGACTGGCCTGGGACTTTAACATTCTTAGGCTTTCTAACTGTACTAAGAACAGAAGGATAAACTTTGATAAATCGGACACAGAGCCTTTGTTCCGTCCTGCACTTTGATCCTTTTAATCTTAGTCACATAACTGTGTAACAGAGCCAACAGGCCTTCCACTTAATCAATGCTATCAATTCACACATGTTCTCATGTGATGAGTGTTGCCATGGAAACAGCTTTTTCTTTTTTTTTTTTTATAAGAGCTGTAAGTCTATTTATGTTGGGAGTCTGTCATGCTTCATGAAGTGGAACTTCAACAAAACCTTTCAACCCACAGATAGGAAAGACTCTTAATGTGAAATTAACTCATTAACTATATTTTTGAGAACAAACTATTGCCCCCTCCCGGTTTCATTTACAGATTGCCATTAGAAATTCTGAGTTTGTAGGCATGTCTCAGTAAAGTCACAAAATATTTGATTTAATTAGGTTTTAAATTAAAATGCTTACCGTTTACCACGTGGATAGTGTCGAACATATTCTCCGACGTCATGAGCTGCCACTGCTATAACTTGAGGATCATCAGAAACCTCCAATAATCTCGTCAATATCCTGTTAGATTTTAAGCAAATACAAAAGAGACTTATTTATATGTTTTCCAACAAGCTAACAGGGATATTTGTAGCCACTTTTAGTCTGACTTTCATTTTGAAAGCTTGGAAACATTTTTTAATTTAAATACTTTGGGAAAAAGCAGGGACTTTAAAAAAATAAATCCAAAGCTGAAGACATGAGGGGTGACCTTAAAAAGTCAGATATTTCCAGTTTGAGTGAGGAAAGGTGTGGGTGGGAAAAAAGGAACAAAAGAAAGGAAGGCAATAAAGTTCAAGATGATGACTGATCTGATTAGAGAGGACACAGATGAGACAAAAAGATGGCAAAGTACAATTTTTAATCATTGATGACAAGCACATCAGTGTGTGACTTAAATAAAAAAAAACAAAAAATTGAAATGTGATCCTTTTTTTTCATTTTGCTATCTTTTTTGTATATTAAATATAGTTGATGTGTTTAGTAATAAACTACAGCCTCAGTGCAATTCAGACCAACCCTCTTCAAATGCACTTATTTTCTATTTAGATTAAAATAGAAAACCCTTTCTTTTCTAAATAAACTGCATTATTCATCATATATTTTGAAATCCTGTAAATGATCCTGGAACAGCAGCTTAACCCAGATAAATCATTCACCATAAACAAAAGATACAAATTCTGAGCATCGCAATAAAATCTTTACCCTCTTTTGGAAATCCACAGAAGTAAAGGCAAAAACCTTGTATTGTTTTCTTGTAGGTGAAATCCTCAATTAGTTGGAACAAAAAACTAATAAATTATGCTTTAGATTTTGGTTATTTTTTAAATCAAGTAAAAGACTGCAGATCAATGTTTTTCATCAGACATAAACTCAGGCTTTACTTTCTCCTCAAATCCAAGAGTCCAGAGTTTAATATTCTCTTGATTTAATGGGCTTTCAAAAAGAATAAAAGCATGAGTGTGTCCAGTAAATCGAGTTGATTTGGTACAATGGGTTAATGTCAGAATGAAAAGCACAGATTTTACCTCACAGAGTTATATGACAAGGATATTTTTAACTTTATATGAACAGATTTGTCAGCAGTTTCAGTGAACTAATATTGTAAATTATATACCAGAATACAGAAAATTAAAGGTTTTACAATGAAAATCGGAATTCAGCAGGAACTGTGACGACTTTCTGACTTCTGGAAACCAAAACCCAGGTGACGTGCAGTTTTGGGAGGAATTCTGGTAAAATTATACAGAATTTATGCCTCAAAACTTGGGATAATTCTCATTCCTCATTGATTTGTAATATGCAATATTCATAAAGCAAGTACTCTCTGCCCAATAAATATTAATATTTTGTGTTGATTTCTACTTTTGAGTAAAGCTAAAGATTTTATGTTTTAGTTTTACTGTTTTTTACTTTCTCAGACCAGAACCAGTGCCATGATTAATTTAACTAACTTTTTAATGTTAAGAGCTTGGAAAAATAAGTTCATTTTTGTTTTAACAAAATCTTATTCACTGATTGCTATTGTTTTGCTTCGTTACCTGTATTCTGCAAAACTGCTTGGATGAATGTAAAAAATTACCTTTGTAAAGGAAAAGTGTTTCAACAAAACCTGTTTTGCCACTAAAAAAACAGAAATCAAATTTTTTTTTAGCTATTTGCAAATAAAAAAAAACTGTTGGTTATTTGTTTTCAGGCTGGCTTCTGTTTGAAATGACTTTACTTTTCTTTTTTGGCTTGTTTCATTGAGAAAAGAAAAGGTAGCAGTAGTTGTTTTCATTTGGCTCTTTATCCTTTTCATTGTTGAACTGATTGGAAGTATTTTATTTTGGCAGAGCTTCCACTTCATGCCATTATTGTAATGATGAGTTTAAATGGGTATTAATGCCTTTCCCATGACTGACAGCTTATGAGGGGGTGGCGCTTGATCATTCTTTGAAATAAAAACAGCTGAACCAGCAACTGCCACTTAAACTGTCATTTTCTAAGTATGAAATTCATTTAGGAAAATATGGACGCTATTTTTAATGGAAAATTCCAAATGACATTATGAATGAATACTGTTAAAGCATTATCAGCATTTAGATTTCTTTGTAGCACAAGTTTTTTCTTAAAGGGCCAATATCATGCTTTTCTTAAGCCTTCCAGAGTAAACTATTTCCATATAATATATTACCTTTAGCACACTAAAGCACATTTTTTAAATTAAATAGGAGTTATTTTCGTAGTAAAGTAGGAAGTAAGACGCCACTGTCTCTTGGGCCCTGCCTTTGGCACCTTGTGGGTGCAGCCCATTTTATGACGTCATCCTAAAGCCGGCCTCGGCAGAGTGTCTGCGTTTCGTCCACGAAAACAAACATAAAAACTTTTGGATGCAAAGATGGATGTGCCTTTTGTGCATATAAAATGAAAGCGTTTTGCCGATCACTGCAAGCTCCGGAGAAAGTGGGTGTTAGCCTGGGGTCGATACTTTCAGCGCAGACTCTTCATTGAAAGGGCTGTTCCCACTTTGTGACATCACAATGTGAGGACCCGCTCATTTTTGTGGATTGGGAGGGGCTGGTGCACAGAGAGCAGGGTTTTGGAGGATTGCTCAGAGATGCGTGAATAGATCAAAATACTGCTTAACATAATACACTTAAAAACTCAAAAAAGTTGATGTGGCATGATATAGGCCCTTTAATATATTCATTTTTTAATTTAAGATTTTTTCAGTCTCAATTTTTTGAGAACTCATAATGTAATATAAGTTTTTAAATTTTGTTTCAAAACATACATTTTATAAGCCACATATAGACACAGTAAAACAAGCTGCGGTCTCTGTATCTCATTTCTCTATAAAAACTTTTAAAAAATACAATGAAAATGTGTTGCTAAGACAAGAGGAAACAATGGAAGAGATGGAGAATATTATTTTCCAGCTTCATCTTACTTGAGGAGTTCATAATTTTTCTCATTTAACCGCACAGCATTCTCTCGCCAGAACTTCTCCGATTTGTGGACAGGACTCCATTCCAACCGACCTGACTTCAGCTCAGAGCTGTACTCATCAAAGGAGCTGTGAGGGAAATAAAAAACAGACAAACAAAGGTCAGGGATGAGAGAAGATCGATTAAACACACTGATTAAAAACATAGAAGTCTTCAGATGTTGTGCAGCATTAAAATGTCTTTAAATAATCTTTTCTCATAGTGGCTGATAATTCACAACTTCAATTTGACAGCACTGTGCTTTTCATGATGCCAAAAACTAAAAACTGTTAGCTTCCAGTTCATGTTTAGGTTACTGTATATCTGTCATAGAATCACATTCACTAGATTTCACCCACAAGACTCTTAAACGGTGAAAAAGAAGCTGGAAGTGAGACGGTCAGAATGTGCTCATCAACATGTCAAAAATGGAGACTGGACAAAGTAAACGTTGAGTAAACCCACTGATCCACCCACCTGCCAATCAGAAACCAGCTCTTCAGACATTTGGGCTCTAAGAAAAAAAAAAAAACTTCCTTTTTTTTAACATACCTATTAGTCAATTTAGGAGCAAATAACTTAACTATTAGTACTTTAGATGTTGTTGGGATGACAGAAAAAATCCAGATGGTTTGGCCATGTTCAGAGGAGGAACAGTAAACACAACAGTGAAAGAAGAAATGTAAAGATGAAGTCAGAAAGGCCACAGACATGTCAGACAAACGTGTCAGGAGAAGACAGAAATGAGGTCAAAGAAGTATTTGCCAACTATAAAGAACTACACACACCAATACAGTCCACCTGTACAGGTGGATGATGAGCTGTCCCTGACAGTGCTTACCTTAGATCCTGCACACTCTCTCCCAGCCTCTCCAGCAGGAACTTGATGTCATCTGTGATGTCCTCATCGTCGTACTTCTGCTGCTCGAGGTTCTCCAGCTGCTTCAGGACTTTACACTGAATCATGGCCAGAGCAAATTCCTGCCGAGTCTCTCTCTCTGCAGACTTTTCTAGAAGGTTCTGGAAACATAATGAAGATAAGATACCGCAATCACAATGGATTTATCTCTAATCAAATATGCTAAATACACTCAACCCTTCTGTGATGTTCTGGGTCAAAATGCCTCAGAAATGTACTTAGAAATTTAAAAATAAAAAAAAAGTGAAAGTCTTTTTCACACTCTGAAATTTGTCCTGCTTGGCTTATTTATTGTATTTAGAGTATAAAATAAAAATGATGTATTCACTTGTACTATTTGTAATCTAATTAAAAACAAACATTAATGCTGTTCCTCAGAACATAACAAGAAAGTTAAAGGAGACTAAAGAAGAAATTCAGGCCTCTTTTACTTTAAATACAGGACACCATTAAAAAAAGACTGTAAATACCTGAAAACTAAGCATTCAATGTAGCAACTATTTAAAAGAGATTGTTTTTGTTGGGTTTTTTTTTTTTTTTGGTCTTTAAATGTTTTACACTAATTTTATAAGACAAAAATATGCTCAAATTAATTTTAGTCAAGACAGCATAAAATGCTTTCAAAGTACATACATGTAGAAAAACTGTCATCTAGATTGTTTTTGAACTTGTTAATACATTTATGATCTGAGTGCTTCATTTTAAAATACTCATGTTTGAAATTTCTCTGGGCTGCACGGTGGCGCAGTGGTTAGCGCTCCTGCCTCACAGCAAGAAGGTTCCCGGTTCAAGTCCTGGCTGGGGGACCTTTCTGTGTGGAGTTTGCATGTTCTCCCCGTGCATGTGTGGGTTTTCTCCGGGGACTCTGGCTTCCTCCCACCGTCCAAAAACATGCTTCATAGGTTAATTGGGCACTCTAAATTGACCGTAGGTGTGGGTGTGTGATTGTGGCCCCTGCGACAGACTGGCGACCAGTCCAGGGGTGTACCCTGCCTTCGCCCATGAGTAGCCGGGTTAGGCTCCGGCAACCCCGTGACCCCGAAAGGGATAAAGCGGATTGGAAAATGAATGAATGAAATTTCTCTTCTTTTTGTTTTTCAGATTCAACTTTGTTATAAGCTAAGAAGCATTGGAAAAGAGCTTTCCACTAACAGGAGAAGTGCTATAGAAGCCATTTGTGAACTGGAGATATGGAAAAAGCCGGAAAAGTCTGACACGATAATGGACTGAAAACGCGCATGCTGAGAAATGCAGCAGCTCAGGAGAAAAGTGGTTTGGGGGGGGGGGACACACGAAGAGAAACACGCTTGGACTTTAAACCCTGAAGACACCACAGAAGCTTAACACGTGATTTTTTAAATTTTATCTAAAAATTATGCAATAGCTAAAAATAGCAATAACAGAAATGATGCCCATTTTTGAAGACTTCAGCAAATTACATTTAAAATAAAAAAGAAAGCAAAGAATACGAGTGAGAGCTATAATTTGATGAAGGGCATCCAGATGGTGTGGATAATTTAAGTCACTTAGCTATTCCCATGTGGTGAGCAGCATCGTTTGCATAATTAGGACATTTGGGATCAGCAAAAACATGCCAAAAAAATCTTGTAAAACTCTTATATAGAAGAAACTGTGTAAAACCCTGATGTGTCTCAAACTCTCACCAAAACAAATGTTTTTGTGCAACTCCTCTTCCTTGTCAGACGTGTAAAAAAGTCGCCCAGTCTCCCTTCACTGCTTGAAATGAATCCCTTTAATAAGGGAGCACCAAACACCTTTCATGCAAAAAATTTGGAGCCACAATCTCTGCAGCACAAAAGACAGTCAAGGACAGTCCACTACACGCAGGAGTCTCCTGGTGTAGGTCATCGAGTCAATGACAGCCATCCGCTCAACCAGACGTCTCCAAAGCCTGAACTACTGCGTCTGGAAATCAGCCGCCTCATGTTTCAAACATGCAATCAGGAGCATTCATCTCAGCGCTGAGCCGAGAGTTGGGCCGCAGAGACTGTCTGGTGGTTCTGGACAGACGCAGCTTCACCCCAACCTGAACATTTAACAGTTTGTTCAAAGCAGAAACTCAATGGTTTGAGATTAAGCTTTTGTGAGTTAATTAATGGAAGGTGATCGAACTGTGAACCAAATAATGAAGCGTGCAAAAGTGAAGGAATTATTGCTGGAAAAAGTATTAATTTTAAATCTTTTTTATGAAAGACTGAAAATAAAAAAAAGATTTTTCTTTAAATAGGTGAATATCACAACACAGTTGACTAACTGGACTTCACACGAGAGGGGGGGATTGAGCTGTCCATTGTTTTTACAGTCTATGGTTACTCCCATCCTTTTTGGGGTTTTACAGACATGCTGTTACTTCGCTTAAAGATCCACTCCAATGAAAATGGTCTTTTTGGTGTTTTTTACATGTTCTTGTAGCATTTCTATCATAATAGAAGACCTATCAAAAATAATTTACGATTAAAACAACATTTCTGAGTGTTTCTTAATTCAAATCTCGTTGGATCAGAACCCGAATGCTAGAAAAACCTGGGGCTAATGACACAGCTACTGACAGGGCATCCCAAAGTTTTTCCTATCTCTCCGCTCCCTTTTTCGCATTCATTGTCTTTGTCCAAGCTGGCCTCTGGCTCAAAACATTACTGATCCAATATTGCTCGCCATTATTTTTGCGCCGCCAATGCTAGTTTGAGGCTATATCCTCGAGCGTGAGCACGCAAACAGAGCTCCCAGCACGGGGAGGAGAAGAGGGAGAGGTTGCTCCAAGCCAACAGTCCCGTCCACAAACCAGAATTGTATTTCTAATGAGCTACTGCCACTGGGCATAAAAGGTCTTAAAAAATGACAAAGGGGTTTGAAGTTTGGCTAAAAACTGCACAGTCATAATTAAAAGACAACTGGGAATGATTATACAAAAGAAAAAAATATGGTTGGAGAGGGACTTTAAACATTTACCTCAAATAATAATATTAAAATATACGGTAATAGAATGAGAACTGAATTTCCCTCTGTTTCACTTCAACTGCAGGAACCTGAAAAGACAACAAAACACTTCAAAGATTAACCCGAACTCACCGTTCTGTACGTTAGTGACTGTTGCGCAGCTCCTGATTGATGATTTAGTCTTTCCGGAAGAAATATTCATTTAGTGCTTAGAAACCAAACACTAGAACTCAGACATTCATGTCTGATTCAATACGAGGAGATAAACAGACTCAATAAATGAAAGGAGGAAATTGCAAAGCTGACGGAGAAAAAGCAGCTCGCTTTCCAGTAAATCATGTCTAGAAAGGATTGTTTAGTTGTTTTTGATGGATCTTATCGCTCTAAATATTTTCAAAATAAAAGTCAATTTTCATTATTATTCACTACTCTAGAATGTTAGCATAAATATTAATGACATTTTAATTAATATTTATAATTATTTATCAATAGGACCTTTTTTATTTTAATAATTATTTCATTTTAATGTATTTCTGAACATTTGTATTTTCTTCAGATGATCATGAAGATGAAAACAGATAACCATTTTCATGCTTTTTTTTTTACTGTTAAAATGTCAATTTTTAGTCCATTTAAAAAAAAAATACTTGTTTTATTTGATTTAACTTAACATTTCTGTGCGTTTATGGAGTTTATTTTTCTAAATGGTTTCCTTTTAGTCCTTGTGGTGCTGCAGATGATCCGTATAAAAAGCATTTTAGAAACAGACTTTGATTGATAATGCTCTTGAACATATGGGATTGATAGGCTGCATTTGTCATCCATTGATGTGGCAGGAATGGATGCAGGGAGCATGATAGCAAGCACACAGGTAACCATGGTAACACATGTGGGATAAAAGTATCCAATCTCTCTGTGAGAAAAGTATTATTACAGGCGCTAAAACAAAAAGTGAGCTGGTTCCCACTGACCCTGAAGGCAGCCAGAATGATGCGAGTGACCTTCTCCTTGACGGACTCCTGCAGGATGTCGGACAGGGCTGGAACCACGTTGTAACGCCTCAACTGTTCGCAGAGCTGAGGACTGAAGGCCAGCAGCCAGATGCAGAAGATCATCTGGTACTGCAGCTGGAAGCCACACTTGTTGCTCAGAACTGCTGTGATGCTTTAGAAGAGGAAAAAAAAAACAGATATTTGCAAAGACACAAAACACTAAAATAGACGCACAAAAAAATAAGCTTTTATAGTTTTGTATCAACCTGTCACCTGTTCATTACTTCTGATGGATGTGCCTACGATGTTTGTTTTTAATGCGCATAAAATGTGGAGGACATTTCTGCATCTACACCCAAGTCTGACTCATGCATTTGTAAATTGTTCTGTTAAAGGCAAAAGTGTGAATCTCAGAGACGAGCTGTAATTATCTCCTAAAGGATGCAATAAAGCTTTCAAGTCTGATCGGAAGAAAAGCTACAGTCAAGCAAAGATTACAAGGAATAAACCTGTTATTATTATTATTAACATTATTACGTATTACATTGATTTAATTGCACTCTCTAAGAAAATGCTGCTCCAGAAAATAGCCACGACTAAATAACTTTAAATAAAACAGGATTTGTTCTGTCAGTAATGATCTGCTCTCTTTTGGAGAAGGTTCTCTCAGTTGGCTGTACAGGTTTGTTGTGGAGGCGGTTCTCTATGGAATGATTTCCCTGCAGACTCGACTCTCTTCCTTTGTATTATCAATAACAGTGAAATGGTTCCAGATTTTGCTTTTTTTCTTCCATTGTCACTCAGTATCTTTACATTTTTGTGTTGATTTAGTTTCTTGTTGCACCTGGTATCTGTCTGTCATATTCTCTCATATTCGGTTCATATTTTCCTGCTACTGCTGCATGTAGCCGACACCCCTGCCCCCGCGCGCGCTCAGCGCAAGGCCCCCCCGCAGGCACACGTGCTCAACGCCAGCACAAATGTATTGACCATTCAAGCGCGGCTTGAAGAGAAAAAAGAGTGAGGAGTAAACAAAGATTTTTTTTTAAAAAAAGAGCAAGGTTCCCAGGAAGGAGCCACACCGGAAATGATTGTGAAGCAACATCGTCATCTGGTCAAAGTTGCAGTGAAAATGTAAAGTTTCACAGTCTGCAGCAATTTGCGGGGTTTGCTTGAATTTGCACTATTGCACTATTTGCAATAGTTGCGATTGCAACATTGCAAATTCCTGGAGTGACTGTTTATTGCACTTAATCATCTTAGAAGGATAACACAACAGGAAAGTTGAAAGCTGACTCCACTCTCAGCCCAGATTTAAAAATTGCAAAAAAAGGGGCAGGCGCGCTGAGTATGGCAGGTGTGGTCTAGATCTGTAATTGACAGTGAGGTTGGATTGAGGTAACTAAAGGATATTTTTATTATTGTCTTGACTAAATAAAAAAAACAATCATAAGGTTCAGCAGGCCAGAGCATAATTGCATTAATGTGTAGGTAGAACAGAACTTAGAAGGCATAAAGTCCAACTCTGATCATCTTTAGATCTATTTTTAAAGTGTTCCCAGTGGTCTTTTAATTATGATTATGTCACGTTACGAAAAAAAAAAAAAAAACCTGTCATTTCTAGAACACAGTTTCTGCAGAGCAGCAGGAATTCATTACAAATTTGTCTCTGAGTTATTGACGGGACTGTTGGCGTGGAGCAAGCCCGTCCCCTTTCCCTCCCCTGTTGCTGAAAGGTCGGAGCAGGGAGCTTGTGACCCGGCCAATGCATTTTCTATGTCACAAATAAGGTCTTTTAAACAGATTTTTTTTGGTCTGATCTTGATTCAGTGGGCTGTACTGTGGCGCAGTGTTTAGGGAGTTTATGTGTTCTCCGTGTGCATGCGTGAGTTTTCTTTGGGGACTACGGCTTTCTCCCACCGTCCAAAAACATGCTTCATTAGGCTTAAGCAGCGACGTAACCCCGAAAGGGACAAAACAGGTTCAGAAAATGAATGAATGGATGCTCTTTATTCACAGCCATTTGAATAAAAAATACTCAGAAATGTAATTTTAGGCTTAATTTTCACAAGAGCGTGCTAAAAACACCAAAACACAATTTTCATCAGAGTGGGTCTTTAAGCAGCTGGTTTCATGATTTCTGCAAATCCAAATTTTCTCCTAAGAAAATAACATAAGACACGCTTTAAAGAGTGAGACAAATCTATTTAAACTTTAAAACAAGTTATTTTTTTAAGATTTCCTAGTAGATAAAGAAAGGGCTCCTAAAAAGAAACATCACTTACCAGTTGACTCCGTCAGCCTCCACCCAGGCAAACCTGTATTCATTCACCCTCAGCATCAGCTGGAGGCATCCAGCCACACACTGCACATACTGAGAGCTCTGCAAAAGACAAATGCAAGTTCATGCAAGAGAAGAACTCTGCAATAAACAAAACAGCAGAGCAAGCAAAAAACTTCAGTGTGATTTGGAAACATCAGGTGGTTAATGAGCAGAGAGCACATGGAGAAGGATCGGTCCAAACGCTGCATTACTTTCATGAATCAAACCTGAGGCAGTGCACATGCAGTCTATCAGAAACACAACACATGCCATAGACAACACGATAGCAGGGGAAAGACTCCATCACACCTGAGCAGAACAATGTCAAGTGGAATTAGAGTGGAGGAGGCTGACAGGAGGAAAAAGATCATGTTATTCGGTTAATTGAAAATAAGGCTGTGTAGAAAGCAATCATCCAGCAGCAGTGAAGACAGAGGAGCAGTAATTACCTGGTGAAAATGCAGGAAAGAGGGAAATTATGTTATTGTATAGCTTTCAAAGACGACTTTCTGAGCGGCTCAGAATAATTATGCTTTTGCTTGACAAAGCAGGGTGTATAAGATGGAGGAATGCTGCTGCAGTGCAAATGGGCTTTCAATTTGCTCCCGTTACATTAATGACAGAGGAAGGCCGTTTGTCATGCGTTCAGCTTTACAAAGACTCGGCTTCTAGCATGCAATCTTCACTTGTTGGTTTAGGACCAACCAGAGACGGCCAGCACCATGCTGTCTAGATGAAGACTCCTCTCTAAATTGGCTCAAGTCAAACCCAATCATGTTGCCAACCAGCTAAAATTATCTATAAAACAAGATGGGAGAGGAAGAAGAGGACAGAAAAGACAGGAAATTCCAGCTTCTGCTGCTCGCACAAACCCAGACGTTCTCTCCATCCTATTTGGGCTTTGCTGAAGGCGCCAGAGTGAGATGAAAACTGAAGGTCCAATTCCCTCATACTCACTTCACTGGGAGAAATAGTTCCTGCTCCTGTTTCGTGACCTGAACCATGTAGATTCTAACAGGAGATAAACAAAAGGGGAAAAATGCAAAAGTTCTTTACAATCCTCTGAGCTGAGCTGCAGTGGTAAAGGACCGTGCTGCGTTTGCTGTAAATCTGACCATACATGCATTCATGAATCCTTGCCTGGCTGTGGAGAAGAAATAGTGGCAATAAATGCATTTTTGAGAAGTAGTTCAGAAAAAAATTCTTTAAATGTGCAAAATGTAAAAAAAACAAAAAACAAATACAAACACGAATCCGACTTTTAAAAGTTGTTGCTGTTTAATTCAGCAGGCACCATCAATATGCAAAAGCATATATATATATATATATATATATATATATATATATATATTCAGCTATCTTGTCATCCCACTCTTTAGAGCATTCATCTGTTGAAACAAAGCCACTCCTACAGAGCAGCTGCTGTTCGACCATCTCAAGGTCTGACCAGCTTTCTGACAGCAGAAAACAACACTCAGGACCGAGAACCCGAACAACAGGATAAAATCCATTTAAAAAATGTAATAATTTAGAATCTTAAAGCTTAGAAATTATGAATACATTTAAAATTTGTTAAAAACTAAAAACATAAAGATTTTTTGTGTCATTTTGAGAGAAACAAATTAATTGATTTAGTTATAAAACGTCTCCTAAAATGTAGAATTTTCGGTTTAATAATTTCAAGTAAAAATTCCTTTAAATTCCAGAAAAACCGTAAGAAAAAATGCATAAAAATTACATGAAATGTACAAAGCAAAGTTACTTGGAAAATACAATTACAATTGATATTTTTGTCTTGAAAATAATTATTTGCATTTTTTAGGAAAAAAAATATTTTCTAATATTTTTTAATGTAAGAATTCCTTCATTTCTTGATGAGAATATCAATAATAATGTCATGAAAGTGACACGCAGCCCTTAAAATTCACAATACACTTAATGAGGTGGTAACAAAAACACAGATAAATCCAAAATAAAGTACCAATGAATAAAATACATGTTTTGGTTTCACAAGTGTCAAATATGTCATTATAAGATCAAAGCTTCTAAAAAGGATCAAACAGAATGTTGGATCTTAGAAGGTACTGAGTGTTTTCTCAGCCAATATCTGAATAAGCATCTGAAGGATGTACCTGTGAACTCAGCTGACTCTTGATCCAGTTGAAGTAGTAATTCAGATCACTTCCCTCCATCAAATCACGGCCCCAGGCAGCCAACTTAGCGATGATCCTCGCAGCCTGAAGTATAGAGGAGGAGCTTTTATCTTCAGTCTGCCTTTTTCATGCAACATTACACATTTAAATCAAGATCGGAACAAATCCAAGGTCATTGTGCGGTATATGCAACACTTTTAGCTTTATTAGTTTCCGTAAGAACACCTTTAATCCAAAGTTGTTAAAATATAGTCAGTGACTCAATATTTGACCAGAGAGGGGAATGTGCTTTAATCAGGTGATTGAAAACTTCAAAAAGAGAAATGGAAAGATGGATTTTGCCTATTAAACTCTATGAAACTTCAATGAAGAATTTATAAATAACTTGCCTTAGAAAACACGCACAGCCAGACACAGTAGAAGAAACAGGAAGTCAGAAGCTGGTATTTTAAACTCCACGCTCAGCATGACACTCAAGTGGACAGAAATGATGTGTGTCAGGCTGGAGGTCACATTATTCCCACCTACTGGATGCCAGCTGGCTGCTATTCTCAGCGCCCCTCTGTCTGTATTCTACTGTTAGCTAGACAATCCTGAGCAGAAAAGGCTGCATTGGGGGGTGGGGGTGGGGGGTGTACATTAATTGCCAGTTTCTGAAAAAACCTGGAGGATGTTTTTGAGGAGTTATTGACGCTTTGCTTTTGCCAACATTAGAAACAGGTGAATCATGGAGCCTAACCTGGCCACTGATGGGCAAAGGCAGGGGACACTCCGGACAAATTTTTAGAGTGACCAATCAACCTATCGTGCATGCTTTTGGACAGTGGGAGCAAGCCGGAGTCCTGGGAGAAAACCCACGCATGCACAGGGGAGAACATGCAAACACAGAAAGGTCCCCTCTTGGTGACACTGTTTAAAGTCCCCCCAGCCGGGACTTAAGGGGGGGGTCTGTGCAGGTGAATCAGTTTTAAAAATATATATATGGAATTTCTCAGGAAGCTTTAATTCAGTTTTTGCAGGTCAAATACTTCACTGAGGCCCCCACTGCAATGAAAACTAATGGAGGTATTCATGCATACAAAATACTAAATCCACAGTATATACATTTAATTGAATAATTATTCAATTACACTCATTTATAAATAAAGTTTAATGGTGTTTGCTGTGAGAAATCATTGTTTACTTGACAAAAGTCCTGTTGCCATCTTGTTCTAATTCTTCTTTTCTGGTTTCAGTGGGAAATTATTAAATTTGTTGTGCTAAAACAAAAGAACGTGGTTGAGGTGATCCTCAACAGAGGTTCTGGACACTTCCTGGGTCTACTGATAAACAGGTTGAGAAATGCTCTAATGCTGAAGCCATGAAGTAGTGTTTGCAGATTTAAAAGATGCAACTAATCAAACCAGGAAATTGATCTGAAGGTTTAGCAAACTCTATAAAAACAAAAACAAAAAAAAAAAGACTAGACAAACATCAAGAAGCAAAATGATAAAACATGCACAAAATGGGTCCAAATATTATGTTTATGCAGAAAACTTTTGCTTTGTGTGAATCATTTGTCAAAAATCTGAATCTAGTTTGAAAAGTGGCAGAAGATAATGAACAGATCAGCAAAAATGTGAACAGAAAATAAAGTACTTGACATATTTTACAGGTTTTAATTTGTTAAGTGAATTTTTCACTTTTTTTTAACAGTTATTTCTTACTTTCCCTTCTTCTTGGAATAAGTGACACATAATTCTGAAAAGTCAAAGTTTGAGGGGGAACCAGACACTTCCAACAACAAAGGTTGTTGGGGTATTCAGACAGTCATTTGGTTAAAAGCAGAACCAGCAGGAACACCACAAAGGATTTTCCTTATAACTCTACGTCCACTTTTACTAATCCTAATAGAATACATAGTTCTTCTTCCACAGCCGACAAAATAGATCATAGCCCTTGAAATAATCAGCAATGTTCTTTCACATGTTTCGATTTTTAGTGTTGAAGCTGATAAATCTGTGTTTGACCTTCATGATGTCTAATCCAAAATGGCAGACGAGCACCAACCAGACCATTGTGGCTCAGACGGCCTAAATTTGAGTAGCTCACCATATGTACAGTAAAGAGATCCTGACGATTCAACATGGGAAGAAAGTAGGACCATGCTGTGTTTTTCGTCTTCTTGGCGTAATCAAAGAAGATGTTCACCCTCTGATGGTTCTCCTAAAGGACAGGCAAAGAAATATGTCTAAGAAACCCGGCACAAATTATAAACTCATCTCAAAGACAAAGACTTAACAACAATCTAAAATAAAATACTTCTTTCAAAAATAAAGTGTCCAAAAAAAAATCTTCATTTGGCTGATTTCCATAATTCATTAACGGAGTAAAAGGGAAGTTTTCATTTGTGATGACAAAACCTAAAGTTTTTGTTATCCACACACAGGGATTTTATTGCATTAAGCCTAAATTATTTTAAACCTGTAGTGTCTCCACAAATTCAGCACAAAAAAAAAACATTATAGACCCACTCTGATGAAAATTATGTTTTAAAAGTGTGTTCTTGTAGCATTTTTCTGATGATGGAGGACATGTATTAAGAAAATTAAGCTTGAAGTTGCATTTCTCAGTATTTCCTTAGGGAGCACATAAACAGAACGCTCTCAGCAACCGGACAGGGGAGGGGAAGTGAGGTGGTGTTGCTCCACTTCAATGGGACCACAACTCATAGGTGAATTTTTATTGAAGTCCAGCCACTCTGCAGAAATTGTACCCTATAAAATGACACAGGCTTCTAGATAATTAAAAGACCAATAGGAATGTCTTGACAATAGATCAGAAGATGATCGGAGTGCGACTTTAAACTGAAAACTTTATAGGAGTTTACCATTCAGAGAACATATTTTATTTTAAGGGGCAGCGGTTGTATAGAAGGTGGAAACTGAATGAGGATAATGAAAGTAACAGATGGTAGCTGTGTATATACCCACTTTACCTTTTTTTTTTTATTTGTTGCTAATTTGTATGAAACTGAAAGACTTAAGTCAGGCAATTCAATTCTTCCTTTTGCTTTTGTCAACTCAACCAAAAAAAGCAATTGATAAACCACTAAACTTAATGTCTTAGAAAAATCCTCAACCATTTATGGATACATAAATACTTAGAATATTTAAAATATTTTCACTATTGTGAGCAAAGTGTCTGTTAAAAGAACTAGAATGTATTTTCAGGCATGAATGTTTTTGAGGGTTTCTTCCCGTCTTGATACCTGCAGAGTGTCGTCGATCAGAGTCAGGATGTACTGGACCGTCTGCTCCTTGGAGATGTGGGCCATCAGGTTCAGAAACGTCTTTGCGCACTTGTCAATAACAGAAACATGATGTTGTGTAACTTTATAAAACCATCCTTACTGCCATCTTAACCCAAAAATGCAACTTAGTAAGTGAAATTTACTGAAACAAAGAGTTGCAGCCATAAAAAGCTTACAACTAAAGGAAGCCAAATTGAGGAGTTTGGTTTGATTCCTTTCACATTAAAGGTGCTTCAACGTTAATGACACTATAGCAAGCATATGACCGAGGTAGACCTGAGTAACACTAAAATATTGCTTTTTTTTTAATGCCATTGTTTCTGTGAAATAGCAACCATAAGCCTTTACATGTTTTTACATTAAATCAATAGTATACAATGTTAAAAGTTTTACAACCATTATTTGAATTAATCAAAAGTACAAACAACAGGATTACTCACTTGATGTCCCTCTTTGGCTAAAATGGTTTGTTTGTCCTCAGAGTTGGCCATCTCAAATTTCTTGATGAACTCACAATCCTCTGAAGAAATCATCTGACTTCTACAAAATAATGAAGTGGAACAAAAGCAGGTTTAGAAGAGGGAGTGTCAGTGGAAGGTATTGTGAAAACCTCTCCTGAAAACCATTTTTTTCAAATTCTAATGTGTAAAACAACAACTTATCTTTTTACTGTGCAGAAAAGCAATAATGGAAAATACCTCAAGATGCATCAAATGTCAACATAAGATTCATGTGGCTCTTTAAAGCCATCTGCTTAAAAATCACATAACAAACCAGAAATAAAAAACGTACATTTTAATTGAGTAGTTTGGTATTTATGTGTTTTTGTGCTAAATGAGTCAAGACAAAACTAGGAATTACAGTTAAGAACAAATCTTTCGCTGTTTATACACTGATATCACTTTCATTTGAAATTATTCTTCTTCTTATTTAATAAAAATGTAAAGAAAAAAAGAAGTACCAGTAATCCAATATCAGTGCAGTAAATGGAGCTTGTACACACACAAAAAAAAGAAAGTGTCTATTCGCACGTAATTTTTGAAATACGTGCGGCTAGTGCTGAGCTTTTCTCTGGGCCGCAGAGACCCACGGGAAGGGTTAAGGTTAGGAATACAGGTTACGGTTTGGGTTAAACTACCAAATGGTTCTTCAGTGCAGATGTTTCTGCAGTTCACTGCTTCTCCAGCAGATGGATCAAATGAGGAGAACACTTTTCACACACCAGGTGCATGACAGCTAATGGGACTTTAAGTTTAACTTTAAATATGTGGGACTAACAACAAAATCCGGTCTGGATGCACTTCAAGTACATCCGGGCAATGCAGCAATGTGCATCTTGGCTGCACGTATTACATGGGCCAACATGAATTTCCATCAGCGTTTGTGCTGGTCACACGTTTTTGCATGCGAATACCATCAGCCCAAAGAAAAATAATGTGTTTTTTTTCTTTTAAATAATAACACTTCAACACTTCAGTATTAGTGTCTAACAGAAATTTGGTTCAAACTTACATAAGTTTAGTATTACCAATCATTTTCAGAATTTGTAGCTATTTTCCTGTAACAGCTTAATATTTGCTTTGTCTTGTGTTCCTGGTGCTTTAAATATAATCACAAAAGTTATTTTCCCAAACAGACAAACAAAGCACTATAGGAGTACTAGACAGGAAACAAACGGTTTTATCACAGTAAAATACTGTTGTTTCATTTCAACGTCAGTAACAAAGAAAAGTAAGCATTAGGAGTTTTAAAATATAATGATTAGTGCATGTCAGGACAGAGAATAGAGTGTAGCTGAATGAATAAGAATGTGCAGCATGTTGAAGGAACTCACTGCAGGTAGGACTGCCAGTTGACCATGTTGGCCCGAACCTCAGCTGCTTTAGCGGCGATGATGTTGGTGGGGACAGCAGCGTCCACGGCTCCTCGGATATCCATCCCGTAACTCTCTTCCGAACTTTAACAAGTCACCTGGAACCGGGATCGAACCCACAGCAAACCGGCTCCGCTGTGATCACAAAAGCAGAACCTCCAGGTCCGTTAACAGGAAGCGGTCTTTTTTTTTTTTTACGTAGTGGTGGTTTAACGCGTCTGAACGGACGTTTAACCACGATGACAGCTCACGTTTGATCGCCGCTGAGGTGTAACCTGGATAAATACTCAAATGTACTCCGTAACTTTACAGCATGTTATTTATTTCTTCCTAATTTTTACAGAAGGACGCGATGCTAACAAGCTAGCTGGTCGATTTAGCCAACTTGTGACCCAATGTCACGAGATTTCACGCAACACGTTTCCTAACAATTGAAACAAAACAAAGCAGTGGGGAAACTCATTTTTACGCTGCATTAAATTTAAAAAACAAAAATAAATGTGCAAATACAGCAACATAAACGCTGTGATCACAGAACTAGCTAAAAACCAGAAGCGGAGGATGCTAACAGCTAGCTTAGTTTATTTTTCGCTAGTGGCGTTTGAAACGATAAAAAAAAAAATTGTCCAGGTGATAAAATGAATGATATAATTTTATAAGAAACACGTCGAAAAACAATCATCAATACGAGTCCTCGAGTAAAGCACTCACCGAGCTAATGTGCTGCACTGAGCAAACAGACTACAACACAGCGTCACAGTCGGTCATGTGACAGTCTGTCACATGCGCGTGACTGTCAGGGGTTTAGCTAGAAGCAGGGGCGCTGCTAGATAATCCTGGCACCAGAGGAGGGGGGCACGTGTCAATGTTTTCTGTGATAATTGACAGTGTTGGATAAATCACTTTTAAATAGTAATTGATTACACTACTTTATTTACTGGGTGAAATTGTAATTCAATTATTTTTACTCAATACCAAATGTAAAAAGTAATCCACTACGTGTTACTTTACTTTACTTTTTTCCTCTCTCAAGGGAATAAAGCTAACACAGACAAGATACCCTTATAAAATCCACAAAATAAATACATAGAAGTTACACAATTGCAATTAGGTTTTTTAGTGCCACCTCATTAATTTCACCACATGAACATGAGCAAATGTCCATTGTATAGTAGTCTACGAAGTGTGCAGACACGTTTCTCATTGACACTAGGGCAGTGGAAAGAAGTTCATCTTCAGGACATAGCTTGCACTTAACTGAAATGTTTTTGTGTTTGTTTTCACAAATTGGAAATAATCCAACTATCTCCAGTTTCTGAATGCCCTTACAAACATGTCCATGTCCACATTTATGTTCTTTTCATCTTACTTTTACTAATCTCCAACCCTGCATTAGCCTGCACATGAACACGCATGTGTCAGTAACTGTTTTTTTTTTTATTAGCATCCGTTTTGTTTTGGTTAACCAAGCGAAAATGTCAGAGCCACCTGTTTAAATGAATTAATTTGTTCTATTTGAATTTGTTTCACTACACCAAAATATGAGCAATTAAGTAATGAGGGTTTATGTAGTCTAGTATTGTAATTTAATTACTGACATTTGAAATGTAATTTGATACATTTACTCCATTACTGACAAAAGTAATTCAATTGCAGTAAATTGTTACTTTCTAATTAATTACTCCCAACACTGATAATTGGGATAGATAATGAAATACACACAAAAATGATTTAAGTATGAAGCAAATGAGAGGAAAAAATCCATTATTTTTGTCTTTTAAACACAAGACACAAGACGACAAGACAACAGAGGCCTAAAATATTGTTGAGTTCATTAACACACACCCAACAATAATCCATAAAAAGTTTAGTTTAAATTATAAAAGGGGTTTATGCGAATATACACCTCGTGTGTCCAATGACTTATAACCCCGATTGTAACAGTAAAATCTGTCTAACAGAAGAGGCTGTCAGCTCATATCTGTTGCTCAGATGTTGGACAAGAAAAGTAAATAAAATAAAATAAAAAGCACACACCCAACAATGCAGAAATTTACCATCAAATAACAGTGATGACCCCACCACCGCACATGCACCCACACACAAAGTTATCAGGATTTTTTTTTTAAATCAAAACATATACAAAATGTCAAATGAAATTAAATATAAATGTGGTTTGTATAACATTGCAGTCACTTGGAAAGTGCATCCAGATTAGGATCTTTAGTGGTCATTTAAGGTAATACAACATTTGGAACTTCCAGCGTTGCTTCAAATTCAAGAGATCAGGGAGCTACAGAGAACCTGACAATGAGCAACAGAAAACCATCGATTTAAATGGACAGAAGGGTGATTAAGCAAAAAAAAAAAAAAAAAAAAAAAAAAAATTAAAAAGAAAAAAAGGGGGAAAAAAAAAAAAAAAAAAAAAAAAAAAAAAAAAAACTGAGATGATTATGACTGGGGACAAGCAGAAAACTGAACTGAGAACTGAACTGAAAACCAGGAAAACAAGAGAATTACTGAAGCCAAAAACGACCACCAGAGCAGTTGGTTCCTGGACCAGTGTCTTCACAAGGAGAGAGTTGGTGATTAGGTTTACACCTGATTATATTTCCAGCATCAATGGACAGTCATGGTCGACTTTTTATGTCATTTGTTTCTTCGCCTGTGCAAGAATAACAATTTTGTGCTTGAAGCATCACCCCTGGCTATCAATATGATTCAATTTAAACATGACTTGACAAAAAAAAAAAAAAAAACTGAACAAAAAAAACAGAGTTCCAAAGCATTTGCCAGGTGGCAATCAGAGCCTCTGGTAATAAGCTCCAGCTATAAGTGGAGGGATTTATCCAAAAAAATACAAGGAAATATGCATAATAGGTTTTTTTTCCAGATTTAGCATTGCACCCTGCAGTGGATTTTAGACTCACTTCTTTTGTGAAGTAAAGTCAAAATATGTAATCACAAATGAATTCAAACATTAAAAAGCATCAGTGGGACCCGAACAGGAATACAGCAAGTTCAGAAAAAGTAAACATTCATAGAAGTCACTTTGAACTGACTCACAGGACAGCATTTAAAGACCCAGTTTAGGGAAAATTTAATTTTTGGGAAAAAAAAGACTAAACTATTAAGGTATCTAAAATATGGACATTTGGGTTAACATGGAACAACTTTTTAAAACGAACCTTTAAGAAGTTTCAAAGCAGCCAATGTAGCTTTGTTTGGGTTTCTTACAATTCCTGATTATTGTAAATGTATGCGTCATAACCATTTGTTTGCTTATAAAAATATAGTAAATGATTTACCATCCTATATTAAAGATTAAATAGTCAGATGTACAATTTTCTTATTATGCTAAATAGGGTCTGGAGCATGAGAGAATTAGTGAGTTTTTTAACAGTGTTACTCATTAAGTTTGCCTGCTGGCACATTAATAAAGAACTTTGCCATTTAAGCCCATTAACTCCATGTTTTCAGCTACACTTTAATCAGAATATCAGGTTTAAAAGAATAAATGTTTTTTGATTATTTAAATGACTGGAACTTTAGTGGACGTGTGGTAATTTGTTAATTACGAAATTTAATAAAGTAATTAAATAAAAAATAAATAATACCCCCCAACAGGATTTTTTTGTCATATAATTTTCACAGTATTTCATACCTTGTTGTAAGACTTTAAAAATGTAAGAAGATGTTACTGTTGCATCTTTTACAAATATATATTATTTTTTTGTTGCAAGAGAAGGATGTTTGTCTCAGAGAATTTGCCATCAAAAATGATCCAATGCCTGTCACTGGCCTTCCTCTGTCCATGTAGTTTAGACAGTAAGACCTCCTCGCTTAATCTGGCCTAAGCTGGTGAGACGCAGTAAAGCACGGAGGAATCAGGATTGCATCCAGTAGGAACACTGTCCTAATCCCCTTCTGCCCTCTCCTTTGTAAACACTGTCTGCTTCGTCCGCTTCACTGATGCTTTTTCCTTCCTTTTGCCATCATGATGCGTTTCAGAGATGAAGGTGAAAGAAAAGAGCGGGATGATCTGACACAAACTGGGGTCTCGCGTGGCATGTGAGGCCTCATGGTTGGAGCATGCCATGTTTTAGCGTGCTGAGGCAGTGGGAGATCCGGCCCACGTCTGTGCTGCGGGAGATCAAACACACCAGGGTCCTGATGTGGCAGTGGATACGGGGACTGGTCCGGGCCTGCCGGCACAACGTGGGATATCAGGTCAACTACAATGGCCCTGTCAGAGAGGAGCGGGACATTGTTTGTCTTGAGGTACGGAAATATTTGTCATCAAAGGTTATCCTAATAGTCAAAAACTCATCACTAAAGCTGTTTTAATTTCAAGCAAATGCCTGTTTCTCATAACTGTCTAGTTTTCCAAAAATGACTGACAGGGAAACTATTTAAACAGATTTGAGTGACAACATGGAAACAGACTTTTTCTTTTGTGCTTCCACAAACAGCCTCAGATAACAATTGTCTGTCAAACAATTTAAGACTGAATAAAATACTTCATATCGCCACATAAACAGGTCCCCAGATACCATTAAACCAGCTCCTCATTAATTGGAAGAAGTTAATTAAAACATATGTGGTGCCAATGTCTGCTGTTTCTTTTATTTCATCAAGACTGCTGCTGCCTGAGACTCACCAGCCTTTTTTGCTTCAAGCTGACCGTCTATTTAGGGAAGTCCTTCCAGTCTGAACAAAGCCTAAGAAGATTAAAAGAAGAAGATAGTCAGTCTTGAAATAGTTTGTTACAAGTTATTTGAACTATAAATAAACTTATGCCATGAAATAAAATGTGCCACAGCCACAATCTGGGTGCAATAAACAAAAAAACTTATGAGTTAGTGTGTTGAGAACACCAACACTGTCATCTTGTAGAGAAAAGAATCATTCCCGGTAAATAGATAAATAAGAATCCCTTTCTGCAGAGAGGAGAAGCCTGTTGCTATTCACAGAAAGGAAAGGATTGCTGCAGAACCACAAGAACCCAGAAGCTGCTTCCAGCTTTGATTGAAAGGTCAGGATGGGAGATGATTGAGTTCAGAGCGTTAGCATATTTTACACAAAGTTGTGTTGCCAGATATGTTGTAGCAAGAGTGATGCTGTTGCATTGTAATTAGATTATTTCCTGTTGAATAAAAGGTGTGATGGTATTCAAGAAGCACAACTGGTACTGAGCAAATCACAACCTGAATGCAAACATTACAGACATTTATGTATGTTCATAGAAGAGGTTTCTGAGATTCAGTGACTACATATAGAAAGAAAATTAAGCGTAATATTTTTCTGAAAAATAATTCTGTTTGAAAAACATTGTATTTATGACAGAAATATATGCTTGTGTGGGCCACAGGCTCCGTTCTGATGCGTGCACTTGCAGACAAACAGATCCATGAACGTCTTTGTTTTCCTCGTCTGACCTGGAATCTGGATCAGAACTATACGGCTGGATTACTGCATTGCTGCTCACACTTTTTGTTGTATCACTAATATTAGGTTGGGGGTGTGAGGGGCTGTAGGCTATGCTAAAGCGTGGAAACAGAGAGACGGGGAGGGGAAAAGGGGCGGTGTGGCTCCATGCTAACAGTCCCACCCAAAACTCAGGAGTAAATTTCTAAAGAACCTCTGCCGCTTTGCAGAAACTACGTCCTAGAAAAACAACAGTTTTTTTTTTTTTTATTTGCCTAAAAATGGCATAGCCAAAGTTAAAAGACCACTGGGAACACTTTTGGAATACATCAGAAGATAATCTGTGTGGATGTTAAGTTCCTGCTAACACCTAACCCCACATTCCATTCAAGTTTAACATCCTCTAAGACTCTTTGGATCAAAGCTTTTGGTAAATATGTAAAAGAAAAAACATTTTCATGGTTTTATTTCATTGTTTTTATAACAGCAAGATTTCTTTTTTTGCAGGGCTTGTTTTTGCTGCTAGACTTCAAAATCAGCGAGATTATGAATTTCATGTTTTCTTTATTTCAAATTTATATTAAAAAATGAATGAAAATCAGTTTATTTGTGAAATTCTCAGTCTAAAATCTGTTTGGTTAATGTAGGAAAACATTTTTCACAGAACTGGGAAGTTAAACAATAGCAGTTTTAGATGTAAGTATGAATTCTTAACAGCTGTTTTTTGGGTCTAATATAATTTATGAAATCACCTGAAATAAAATGACTTTATGGATTGAATAACTTGACGTGTAATTTCCTCGGTTGGATCATCTATTTTATGAAGTGCAGCTTTAGTTTTCAGACTGACTGTTAAGTCGTCATGTCCTGCTTGTGATTCAAGTTTTTTTTTAACTAATGAGTTTCTTTCATTCCTGACAGACATAAGAGAATATACTGCAGAAATCATGATTATTCTGTTCAGTGAAACTTGACTTTGAAGGTCTTTAGTGTAGTGTCTGCACTGTAACCACATTTTCAGTGTTAACCTTTTTCTAACCTAAAGTTCTTTTCTATTCTGTGCTGTATTCCAGTCTGCTTGGTCTTTCTTAATGGCCTTGACTAAAAACTGTGACATTCAACAGACTAAGTCAAAATCTTTTAATTAAAGCTATTTAACCATGCCTGCAAGGCACAAAAGTATTCAGTCAGTGGTTTATATTGGTAAATACGGCTAAGACAACATTTGCATTTTTTTTGTCACATCAGGATTAACACAAGGCCAACAATTCCATGAAATGCATGGGATGATAAAAATGGTTTGACCTGCTCAAATAATTGAGAGGAACTCTTAGCATGCAGTACTATTACTTGCAAAAATACAGTTTACAGTACAAAAATAAGAAAATATTTAAGCCGTGAGGGTTGCATGGCCAGCAGCCCTTACACATCTCTGCCTTCGGGGCCCCTCTTTCTACCTGGGGCATGAAGCCCATGCACTACATCCTCACAACTATGCCACTGCCACCCATGGTCAGAGCTGCACGTGACAAATTCATAAACATCTTTTTTCTAAATGGAAGCTTTTCTGTAGGTTTTATCTCCATAGCAACCATTTTAATTTTTGGTCACCTGGCGGAGATGAAAAAGTCTACGTACTTTTTACAAGACTCAGCAAAAGTACATTTTGGATTTCCTTGTTAATGGAGGTTTTTTGATAACCACGCCCACATTCCAAAAATGTTCATATCGTCTGATTACATATCCTTTTATTCAGCCTGAATCAGGGATTCATGGATTAAAATTTCACAACATTCTGGCAAAAATGTGCAGGCCACAAGGGAATTACACATTTGTGAGTTTGTCATGCAATGCCATTTAAAATCTACAACTTTTAAATGCAACATTTTTTCTCAAGTAGCTTTCCAATTGTGCTTAAAGAGTTAAGAGGTGATAGACAAAAATCCCCTGGAGGTGTTTGTATTTGTAGCTGGTGCTAAAGGGGATTTTTTTAGGCAAAATGGCGGTCTTTTCCCTAGGTCAAAGGTCAACAAAATTTTGGTTGTGGTTGTAGGCTTAACCTGGTGGCGTGTGTGGGAATTTTTGTGAAGGTCGCTCAAGCAAAAGTGCTGTTTTCTATATTGTGTAAAAATGTTAAAATCACCAAATTTCACACTATGTCACAAAATGGCAAATAAGCTGTAGGTCCTGTGGCCATCCCATAATAATTTCAAATTTTCTTTTTGGATATCCCTGACATGTGAGCTTTGTCTTCCTTAGTGGATTTTGAAATTTTTGTTTGAGCCCCATAAGAGATTTTGACCCCCGCATATTCTTCTGATTGTTTCTCCCACTGTGATGTCATCATGTTTTTGGAGGCGTGGTCATTCACTATTCCTCAAATTCCTATTCACTGGTTATTGGGTTCTTGCAAATTCTGGTGAGGTTTTGAGTTGGTGACAGGGGCAAAATTTTTGTTCAAAGGCGCCTAGAAAGAAAACTCATGAATACAGTCTGGTCCTTCAGTCCATGACTGCTGTGGGACAGAATCATCAAATACACTGGACTGGTAGGGTCAAAATACAAAAGTGCAGGTAGGATCTAAAGGTACATATGGGATACCTTCAGTAGATTTTTACTGTATTATTATGTCTTTTTCTGGGATCATTGAAGGAACCATCAAGAGTTCAGCAGTCTTTGGATGTGAGGACAAGCTGCTGTATTATCTACCAGAACCTTTATTAGGAACTAAAAGATCTTATATAATTTCTAAACACCCGGAACATCTTTGTTTATTTTCCTACTTAAGTGAGCAACAGTCTGCACGTAGACCAGGAATTTGAAGTTTGGTTCTTCATTTGTAGTTAGAGAACACCAAAAACAACTGATGACACCACAGCTTGATTACAAGGAGGAAGACACTGATTGCACCTTGTGAAAATGAGTATGACATTTAGTGTGAAAATAGCACCTTCATCAGCAGACTTTGAAATGATGGGAAAAAGGATGTTTAGCTGTGACTAAATAAGCCTCACCTTCAAAGGCAGCTCACATGCCATGCATGAGCTCCTGAAGAGATAAAGTAGTGGCACTTGTCTCCAGTCGGTCTTAACATGTTGAGTTTCAGTCATTGAACATAAAGTCAATTTTTTGGTGCCTCGCTGCTCATAAAACTTGAATCCTTTTTATCCCACAGTGAAAATATTTTATTCATTTCTTGCGTTTGTGTGACCTTGTTCATTCAGACATTTTTGCACCTCCATCTTGTGAGGAGAACTAAGAGGAAAAAGCATTTTTATTAAATCACATAAGTATTATTGTTGGGTTTGTGCCCCAAGCATTTCAACAACACCACACTGAAAAGAAACACAAGA